>JBAMJV010004278.1:0-99517 GCA_037951105.1 Echinarachnius parma
ACAAATCTCATAGAATCAGATCTATTGATTTGTTCTTTTATACACACTTTACATTATATCAGTTTTGAATACAATTTTGAAACAGTTTTATACACTTGGATGAAATTTTACCAAGCTAAATGTTCTTTCTACATGTTCATTTTATTTGTCTAGAGAACTGGGGAGATATGGATTCGTAAAATTTAACTAAGCACTCGGAGGGTTAATAACAGAAGATAACATTTTGAAAATATCAATAGTCTATAATTATCTTTAACGACTACATTATTTAGCCGTTTGTTTGTTACAGTTCCATTAAAGAATACATTATTTCGCCAACCTTTGCACTTCCCTTCCGTACTTCTGTAGAGGTCTGGGCGACAGTCGCATTTGCCGGTGTCTGGATTGCGGATCTCTATTCCCTCGTTACACGACGGACGAATTGTTTCTGGGAGAAAGAAAAGGAGAAATAAGAAATGTAGTAATGTAATTGGAATAGGTACGGCAATTGGTCTTTGTGACGTTGCCAAAAGGCTTCTAATCACGTTCAAGTCCCCACATACATGAGGAGTTTACCCCCCTCCCTCCCTGATTAGCACATTTGGCTATCTGGTACAGTTCGATTATATTGTGTAGCATCTCCCTGGGAGCATACTAGCCCAAACTACTATAGAACATAGGGCGCTGCAAGCTAAATAACGCAAGACCAAGTACCTATTTGTACTCCTGGGAAGAGATAGCAGCAATGTAGATTAAAGGCCGTGTAATTGAAAGACATTATTTATGCCGGGGCATTTCGTTTGCAATCCAACTCGTATCCCGTGAGTAGCAGTCAAGTGCTTAAAAATCCACATCCACTACAACATTCACCTGTTGGAGCACGGGTTGACGTCACTTCCTGAGGTTCAGTCCCTTGTCGTTCGGTGGACCTGATGGGAGTGGAAAGTAATACTGTCACGGTGGTCATCGAAGTGCCTTCCGTAGTCCTCGGGGGTTCGCTTGTGGCCGTCGATTGTACAGGAGTCGTTATCTCTGATTGAATTAAAATAAAATAGTGTTCACATGACAGTGGACATACTGTGCAGACAATATTTTGTTAAATCCTTTGAGACAAGGACCAACTTTACATTCTCATTTAAGGGTCGTAATTAAATAATGGGAAAAATTAAATAAAAAACAGCATCACACCGCAATTTGTACAACACAGTTCTAAACGCTATTTCTTACTTGAACTCGTAGGTGACTCCATATTGGTTGTCAAGGCGCTGGGTGTCGGTTGAACTGTACTCGACTCTACTGTAGCTGTTGGTTCTAGTGTTGTTGTCAATACGGCGGTCGTTTGTACAGGAGTAGTTATCTCTGATTGAATTAAAATAAAATAGTGTTAACATGGCAGTGGACATACTGTGCAGACAGTATTTTGTTAAATCATTTGAGACAAGAACCAATTTTACATTCACATTTTTTTGTACAACAAAGTTGTAAACGCTATTTCGTACTCCCAATAAAAAACAATAACATGCAATCCTCACCTGTTGCACACAGATCTCCTTCATACTCGGGTGCGCATGCAGTTGCAGATGAAGTCAACTAAGTCTTATTTATTTATTTCTCACCAGGGCAATCATGGACTGATGGACATATGCGTACCCGGGGGGGGGGGGTTCAAACCTCCCCCCCTCCCCTTTACAACTTGTAGCTGGTCTCGAGACCGCATTTAAGCGGTCTCGACCTCGAAAATTGCGCAGAATTCTGGTCTAGGCCTCGAAAATGTTGAAAATTCTTGGTCTTGGCTTCGAACATTTTCAACGGCCCCCCCCCCCCCCCCCCCCCCGCTTACAGGATTCTCAACCAATGGTCCTGGTCTCGGGCTCGAAAATTGTAAACGTACTCGGCCTCGGCTTCGAAAATTTTCTGCGGGCACCCCCCACCCCCCACCCCCACCCCCTTACAGGATTCTCAACCAATAGTCTTGGTCTCGGCCTCGTACATTTTTGACCGGTCCCGGTCTTTAAGGTACTCGGTCTCGGCTTCGAAAATTGTCTACGGCTGGCTGATCGACACAGTTCGTTGACCTGGCCTGGAAAACCCAGCTAGCCACCTGACGTCGGGCCGATGTCGGAAGTTGGTTGCCGGATGTCGGCATATCGCCGTTGGCTCGGGGTTAAAATGTCCGCCAGCCCAACATCGTCACGACGTCATTTTTGTGATATATTGGCATAACGTCATTTTCCGACAATGGCCCAACATCATGTCATGAGATGATGTTGGGCCATTGTCGGAAAATGACGTTATGCCAATATATCACAAAAATGACGTCGTGACGATGTTGGGCTGGCGGACATTTTAACCTCGAGCCAACGGCGATATGCCGACATCCGGCAACCAACTTCCGACATCGGCCCGACGTCAGGTGGCTAGCTGGGAAGGGGTGGGTTGGGGGCGTGGTCCTGGAAAGGACAACCGCTGTGGTTTTGGGGTCATGTGATTTTTTGTTCAATTTAGCCGATGGGTTGACCAAATGGTTAAATTTAGCCTTCTGGATAGTTCTGCTTCTCCATCTTTTTTCCTCTTTCTTCTTTTTCTTCATCTTCTTCATCTTTTTCTTTCTTCTTTCTTTTTCTTCATTCTCTTAATCTTCTTTTCGACGCTCCCAACGCAGCCTTTCGGCAAAACGGGGGGGGGGGGGGGGGGGGGGGGGGCTTTGGACGTATGGTCGCGTTCCAGTCAACGCGGCGCTACCCACCCTTTCGGCATAACCCGAATTTGACAGTGTTAATAGATCACTTGAGAAGTTTTTAAACTGTTAAATTAATATCTTACCACGATCAGGACAATCAGGACAAAACCGAGGCATGGCGGGGAGGGTAGGAGGCGGTTCGATGCAGGTGCACATTGAGGTGGGGCTACGGACGCATACTTGCTCACCTAAATCAAACATTGATATTTGAAGAAAAAATGTAAATAAAACTTAATGGCCTGAATTCTCAACTTGTGGCTCAACTTGACTACCGCATTTTGTACTGTTTTATCTAATTTGTATGTCCAATTTCGGCTTTCAGGTTTTAATAATGGCCGTTTGACACTCGCATACATAATGAATGGAGCGTTTTCGTGCGCGAGTGTTACGTTATGAAATGATCCTTGTGCCTTGTTCTAAAAGTCTACACAGATTCAAGTTCACATATTTAATGGTTAGTTAACCCTAATAAGGCCGGGGGGGCCATAATGGCCCCCCCCCCCCCGGAATTTTTTTTATTGCTCCAAAACGCTGCAAGATGACGCGCCGCTGCTTGGTGACTTTTTTCTTTCGGGTCTTGCGCACGTTTTAAAACAAAAATTTCGAAAATCGGACCCTCCGTTACAAAGTCACGTGACCTTTTGTCTATGCATGTCAGCCCGAAAATCGCTAAATTTCGTGATTTGTGTACAAAACATATGGAAATATCAATTTTCATAAAATGAGGTGTATTATTAGATATTTGGTGTTGTTTACATTTTATATGTTGGTTTTGGGGTTCAAAATAGTTAAATTATAGTTAGAAATAAAATAAACAACAAAAACAATAAAATACATAAGTTAAAAAACAAAGAAATACATAAGAAATTAATAAAACAATAGAAAACAAAAGGAAGAACCAGGCTCTTCCAATTTTTTTTTGTTGTAGTATCATTCCAAATGCTCTAAAGAATATATGTAGTGAAAACCAGAGTTTAATTATGAAGAATATATGATTTATGGGTAAAAATATGAATTTCATGACTTATTTGCATAAATTACCATAAATATGCAAATTAATGAATTTTCAAAATTTTTAAAAATTACCATTGTATTCTATACACTTCACTTATCACGCGTGCAAATTTTTACGGCGATCGGACGCTCCGCGGCCGAGATCTTAGGGGGGGGGGCCATAATGCCCCCCCCCCCCCCCGGCCTGCTGAAGACCTCAAATAGCCCGGCCTTAATAGGGTTAAATACTGAATAGTGAATTATTGGACATTTGAACCTCATTTACATATCTCTAACCCCATTTTCATAATTCGACCTTATTTTATGAAATGTTCCTTTCATTGTAATCTACAAGTGTGCCGAATGTCACTCCGTGTCGTGCACGGTTATTGAGAAACCATACGCGATATATTTGACCTTTTACTGTAAATAACATAATGAAATGTGCATTTTAACGATTTTAAGTGAACTTATGAAATGTTGGGCTTGTTAATCTCTATCTACATGCGTGACTTCAAAATGATAGCATAATTCTTCAGCAGTAATAGGTCGAAAACATACATGTACGTTTTGGATTACTCTTAATTTTTAACAGATTTGGACTCATCATTCGAAACGAGATGCATTAAAATTGACAAAAAGTTGAATTCGTAACTTCAACGTGCCATAGGACGCTTTTAGAATATCCGATAAAGCTAAATGATGTAAATTACAAAAATCACACCTACAACTCATATACTTTCAAAAAGATGACAAGAAATTGGGGGCTATCCATACGTTTTATGAAGTTATGGCCGAATATAGAAAGGTATGTTTTTACCATATTTTGCCATTTTTGCGTGCGCGCGTAATTTTGACTTTGACGCACGCGTACTCCGTCATTATGAGTCAACAATGACTCAAATTGATAGGGTGTATTGAGGAATGTTTAAGGATTGCAAAACATGTGAAAAAACAAAATTTGTCCTGTTTTGCGTTACGCCCGCAAATACGCGCGCCGACGCGCACGCGCGGACATTTTTGAAACGCTTAAAATTGTCTGAAACATATAGTAAATTACTCGGAGTGGGGTTTTGAACATTTTTAAAACTTTGTTTTATTTGACGAACGCGTACGCGCGCGTCTCCAAGTGTAGGCACATGCGCATAGGCTTGAAAGATGAATTTGACCTGATTTATATTGACAATAAATTTGAATTGTGATGATGCATGACTGAGATGATGATTATTTAAATTTTACAAAATGGCGTCCTGATGACGTCACTTAAAATATACTCTGCACTAGGTTAGATCATGATCTATCATCATGTGATGATTCATGAAAATTGATTCATCCATTCTTGAGATATGCGACGAACAAAATTGGCAGAATAGATAAATAATACAAATTCGAACAAACTCAATAGGTGATACGTATTATACGTATCACCTAAGTGCATTGACTGAAGGCTACTATGACATTGGCAACAGGCAGACACATACATTTACCAAGTTTGGTTTAAATATGGACAATATGTATATTGGTTCTTGAGATATCGCGATAGCGCGCAATGAGCCCCCAAAAGGTTTTTGCCCATTACGCCCCTGCTGTATATTATAGACCTCCATCGCTCGTGTGTATAAGCTCCACGCCAGAGCATTGACTTAAAGGGTACCACCACCCAAAAATAATATTCTTATAAATGAAAGGTAACATCTTTAGTATTCCATTCCATCAACAAGTTCACAAAAATATGTTTCCAGAAAAGAAAAAAAAATTGGAAAACGCATCACCATTCTAAAGCATGCGTTCATGGGTCTGCATGTACGAGACTACTTTGTCCAGAGCGAACGAATCGCCGGGGATTCTATTGTCTCCAAACGTACGCGTGAATAGCATTGGCGCACTCGCAAATGTTTGGCACGTACGGAACCAGGAAATAGTAGTGGTTCCGTAAGTGGTGGAAATTAATTGCTTTGTTTATGAATTACACAACCCTTTGCAAAATGTTGGGTATCTATTTGATAACACAAAACGGTACCAAAACATATAATTATGTGTTGTTCTTTGCCTGGTGGACCCCTTTAAGGCTACCATGACATTGGCAACAGACAGACAGTCACGTCATTGTTCAGGAATGTCCGAGCAGTCCCAAGGGATATTTCGCGATAAGAGCTATCAGTGGGGAGATACCGTATACAGATAGAATTACCAGTTTAGCGGTATCTGAATATGTATAGATGAGGTAGCTGAGAGGGGCGCTTTGCCATGTATTTCCACGAATTCCACTCACAGAGAAGATTATTGGTGGAGTAGCCCTATAGTTCGGAGAGGGCGGGTACTCGAGTAAATTAGCATGGATATATGCGCTGATTTGATAGCCCCGTTTTGGGAGCTAATTGTCGCCCTCGAATGTCTAATTAAAAACACCGAAAGTTACGACACCAAAGAAATATAACGGCTTACTCGGAATATCTTCAGATATTTGTATGCTTAGATTGCAATAAAAGAGAAAAAAATGTTGCCATTATCTGAGCAAAATAATAGGATCATATTATTTTTCCTCCAGATCTTTGCTACAACATATCGAAATTTTGGACGGATTCGAGCAGAATCTAAGGGACTAGAGACACAAATACACCTTCCAAACATAATACAAAATTCATGAAATCAATCAAAACTTCATTGTCGCTTCTCATGGCGATTTGATAAACATCACACCATATCTACATTTCATACTCTGTCAGGAATATATAAGAACAAAAAACTTTGATGATGGATTTTCAAAATTATGATGAAATAGAAAGGGCATGTTATTACCACATTTTCATATATTTTACATATGGCAGCACGCGCGGTTTTCATGTGTAACACGCGCGCATTGGCACATTTCCGGTCGGAAAGATCTAGTAATTGTTTTAAATCATCCCAGCAACAAAACCTGGGACAAATTCAAGCTGAATTGATTGAGATATCGGGATCCAAACATGATATAAACATAATCGTAAATGTAAAAATCGATGAAAACTGCAAACGTTCAATTCTCATGGTCATATGGTTACGTAATGATGTCCGGTTGGCAATAATGATGCATGACGTCATATCTACAACTCATTATTCTGTCAGGAAAATTGTCCACGGATTTTAAAAATTATTATCAGTTAATAAAGGGCATATTTTGTACATATTTTGCGCATAGCAGCACTCGCGGATTGTATTGTTTTACGCCCTCGCATTCGAACATTTCTGGTCAAGGAGATCTGGAAACTGTTTTAATTTATCATAGAAAGTATAGGGAACAGATTCCAATAAAAAGAACGCGATTTTTTCGTTCCGTGCGCGCGCTACGCGCGGGAAAGCGCGCGGCAAACGCGCACGCGCGCAAAATTTTGAAATGCTGGAAATGACCTGGAACATTTAGAAAATTGGTTCGCAGATCTAATTTAGATCATGATATATCATCATGTGAAGATTCATGACAATTGATTGATCTGATCTTGAGATATGCGACGCACAAAATTGGGAAGAATAAATAAATACATAAAAATCTTGACGAAATCAAAAGGTGATACGTTTTCTATTCAAGGTCATTTTATGTAAACATCTTTGATTTGATTTGATTTGATTACACTTGAATTTGAACATTGGAACCGTTCGCTCTTGACTGCCGAAAAAAGGTAGAATATTGGGTAAAAATTATGGATAATGTCACTGACACACTTTGTATAATTATCTACACTAATTATTTGCATTTCATTTTTTCTTTCTTTGTAGATACATGTATATATACATTGTATATATTGTAACGAACCACAATTTCGTTACAAGCAAAGGCAGAGAGTAACTTTAAAGTATTGAAGGACATAGGAATAGTATTGTTTTGAAAATGTAGGCATCTCTCCACTGGTCTGGACTCTATCAGATATTTGACATATCTAACTTGTTCATTATTTCCCCCTGCACCCAAACTTTCTTTTCTGTCCCCAACTCTCCCCTTCTCCTCTTATCTTTCTTTTGTAGATGACCCTTGCTTTGGCAACCCCGTTCTTGTTTTAACTTTCCTTTCACACAAATTCTACTTCTCGTGAACCCTGGTTCGGTACTTGACCGTCTCTTTTCCCTAAATCTTACTCCACCTTTACACAAACTTTTTCCTCGTATTATTACCCCTCTTTCCGGTGACTTTTGTTTATAATAGGACATTCGATGTCAAGTAATATGATATTGTGTATAAACCATATGTATTGGTCAGTGTAAGTTGAAATAACTGATAGTGGGAGAGTTAATTTTGTATAGAGACCAGTGGAAAGTTTCCCTATTATTATTGTGTTGTAAGTTATAAACCAATCACGTTGGAGCCAAAATAATATCGACCAATAAGAAATGGGATGGGAGGGGATTTCGCCTTTGGTGGGTGACCTCCAACCAATTAGAAGGGAGGAGTGGTGTGGCTCCTAATTTTAGTGGGTGCCCATATTGGCCATAGAGCCCTGTGTTAAATTCATTATAAAAGGCGATGTTTAAGACGAAAATGTTCAGTTCGTCGGGGAGGAAAGAAGGCAAGAAGTAAGAAACCTAAGGCTGACCATGCATACAACCAGCGGTGGAGGACTCTGAAGAAAATCAGGAGGAAAGGATCTGGACTTAGAAGAAAATCAGGAGGAAAGGATCTGGACTTAGAAGAAAATCAGGAGGAAAGCATCTGGACTTAGGAGAAATCATGGACGACGAAGAGGGACTTGCATGGACGAAACTAGAAGACGAAGAAGAAGTTGGACGATACTAGAAGGCACAGAGGGACTGGGACGATACTAGAAGACACAGAGGGAATGGGACGATATTAGACGGCAAAGAGGGACTCGGACGATATTACAAGACACTTCTTCTCTGCAAAGATAAATACAATATCCGCTCCAAAGACAAATCTTCTTCTCTGCAAAGATAAATACAATACCCGCTTCAAAGACAATTCTTCTCGCTGCTAAGACAAACAAAATATTACTTCGATCTGATGAAGACTCGCCGTTGTATGCATGCAAAGCCAGTGGTCGATTACCGACCGCTTTTGGGACTCTGTTATTTTTAGTACAAACAAATAGGCTCAATTGGGTTGAATAATAAGTTATGTCCAAAAAGTGACACTTAGAGAATTTTGGTCATAGTCAGAATAGTATAGCAATTTATACTTAAACATTTTGGGTGTCGTTTAAGAATAAACTAAGTATAAAAGTTGATACTTAGAAATTTTGGCTGTAAGAAGTGGCGTCTTAGGGGACATGAAGCATGTATTATGATTTATATAGTAGTTGTTTTAATTAAACTTTGTATACTGGAAAGAACCAGTTCCACTTAAATATCATTTGTGGACATTTATTTATTGAACTTAATGTGTTTGAATTGAAAGTGATTGTGTGGGTTAAAGTGCTGGAAATAGAAATTATGGAGTATTGAATATAATACACAATCAAACACTGATATAAACGCTTTCTCCCCGAACCTATAACTTATCCCATATATTTTGGAAGGAACCCCACGTCAGGTTTCCAACAACATCATCGATGGAGGAGCAATTAAAAGCAAGTTGTAGCCCCCGTCCAGCTCCTTACCGCTCGGGGATGCTACCTATAACATCTGGGACGGAGGGCCGCTACAATATACATGTATATACATAGAAAGAAAAAAATGAAATGCAAATTTTGGGGAAAAAGCCCCAAACAGAATTCAACTATACATAGAGTCCATTGAATGATCATTATAGCGAACCAAATATAATTGTGAAAATTCGATACAGATTATACCGAAAGGTAAAAGAAAAGAAGAGTACGTGCTCTAGCATAATGACAACAAATATATAGAACTTTCCTGGTTTGTAAAATCACCAGGTTGCTGATCAGGCCTAATGTTGAAGGAAAGGGGGAAAGAATTATGCTTAAAGAAAAATGCGTGATGGTGAGACCGCGAGACTCGAAATTATTACACAAATTATTGAATGCAAAGAAGTTATATACCCTAATTAGTTATTAAAGGGATAGTTGAGTTTTGGTGTAGGGAGTACAGTTTTGGTCAAACTGAATTTTAGTAACAAAAACCTGCACCATTACATTATAAACTAATAATACATGTAGTTATATCTCCACCATGCTCGAAAGGAATACAAAATTACAAACGACTAAGTAAAAAGCCCGTTATCATTAAAAAAGAGCCGTTAAAACTCAAAAGGGCGCTCTCTAAAAAATTATTGGTTTCAACTATTTAAAAGAAAATATTGTGCATGTGATGTTTTGTTAAAATAGTGATTAGATGAAGAGATAATCAACAACTATGTACATTTTTGAAAATAAGAACCATTTTTTACATTTTGTAACGGCTGGTTCAAAATTATCGAATTATTGTGGGCCCCACAATTATTACAAGTGGTTATATTTATGGTCATTTCAGCCGTTTCCGAACAGATTGTGATCAAATAATGTTTATTCTGTCATTTTTAAAATTTATCTCACAAAAAAATATTTTGTATAGCGCCCTTTAAACCAAACTCAACTATCCCTTTAAAAGTCCAACCATAAGCAAAAATGTGCCGCTCGAAGAGAAAATCAAATGTTGACAAGATATTGATGAACACGCACAAGACAATTTTACCAAGCAATTTTAATTGTAAGACATATTGAATCACAGCGTAAATAGCAGTGAAAGGTGATTTCGTGACATAATTACAAGTCTTGGATATTAAGCGTTATTGTACTATATATTGCACTCTATAACATAATGGTTTAAAGGGCCCAGTGGGGTATTATTTGCCATTTTCGCGCACTTTCACGGAATCATGAACATCTTTCAAACTATTGAAGCTACCCCCTACAAACCCATTAATGCTGGAAAGCTGAGAATGTGAGGAATCCAAGCAAGTAAACAGTTAGACAATAGGACTTAAAATAAGAGCTCAAAAGGCAAATATATTGAGAAAAAAAAAATTGACATGCCATCATTCAAATCGCATCTTCTAAAAATTGTAGGGTTATACATCTTTGTTAATGTAAACATAGAAACTACAGTGATAGACAAACAAACTAATGGTGGCTTTTTCTAATATTCATCCATCTTCCTAGTGAAATCAAAACTTCAAACAAAAAATCAGAAATGGGACACATAACATAACATAATTTTTTTTTCTGTAGAGATACCTCTAAAAGCCACCATTATTCTCTTCATCTCAGAAAAATAAACAATCTCTCAATATTTCACTGAATTTGAGTAAATACTTTTTAAGTTTTTAGAATTTTAGTCTAAAAAATCAGATTTTCGGCAAATGAGCTTGGAAGGTCATATACAATATTGATATTTGTTAGATGAATGTGACATGGATACAAATACGAAAATAGCGGGATAAATAGCAGTAGTTGGTTCAATGGAAGTTTAGGGCATGTTAATCGCATATAGACTGCCATGTTTATTTTGTTCATGACAATAGATGTTGCTACTTCACTCTGAAAAAAGAGGAACACAATTTGGATGGTGAAAATTTTGATTTGGGACAATTTTATTTGGACTATTGAAGAAAAGTAGAATAAAAAGTCTCCAATCTAAGCTGGAAAATAATCACTTCCGGCCCACTAAATGTACAACATTGATAACAAAATCCTTAATTTGTCCATCTGATAGCTACCCCCTACCCCACAAAGTATATATGTTCTTAAATCTTAGAATCCATGGATCATTCTAAGATATAAATCTCAATTTTGATGAAAACAAAATCAATATCCCACTGGGCCACTTAATTGCCTGGACTTGATTGTGTTATACTTCGGCAAAAAATGTTTCAGCGATATAATAAAATGACAAAAAAATGAAGTTTGAACAGTGCTTCAGGATTTGGGAAACTCAATAATAAGAGATTTCTAATATTTCGTAGTAACAACTATTTCGAAAATTTACATGAAATCAGAAGTATGGAACATTAAGGATGAGCTAGTTTCAATAACAAAATAATTGGAAACAACAAGATGAAACTTAATTTACCTCCATGAACTAGCTGTATCGTACAAACGAAACAAGAAGAGAAGATGACTACAAAGCATATCTCTTTCAGTTCCATTGTTTCTGTGTGTACAGCGAAACGACAATAATTATCCAATAAGTTTACATGTTAACATGAATAACAGGGAGTAAACCGTCTTCACAACAACGTTTCCACCAGCTTTCAACAATGCTATCTATATTTTCTCATCATAAAACGTATATGACATTATTTTGTCATCTGATTATTCGTCCCAGTAATGATATGTCGAACAATGGTTCACAGCTAGATATTCCAATGATTCCTATTGTAGTCCTCGTTGTGTCACGCGTCTGGCTTCAGGAAGTGAAAAGCGTATTCAATCTATTGGCGTTTGTTTTGGGTAGTTTCTAGCCATGTCAATGCAGAGGCGTAGCATGGTCGGTCTGAATAGGGGCACACAAATTATAATAGAGGAGCACACATTTGGATTTCTTTATCTTCTAAAGATTTTACCCGTATGTTTGTATTGCTTTTGTCAAATAATGGGGGGGGGGGGGGGCGTGCCCCGGTGCCCCCTCCCTCTGTACCCACGGCGCTACGCCACTGTGTCACTGGGTTCCTCGCACGTTCGTCGTAATTGAAACAGCTAATTAAACCCCGGACAAGGACTGTTATCTGGAATGGCATCTGGACCTTGAACCATGAGGGTGCATGGGGAAAAATGGATAAGCTTATAAAAAGTGATGTCATGCATTCCTACTAACATTGTTTCCTTCATATGGTGTAATGGTCAAGAGCCCTCCCCAATCTTGCAGGGATACTCTTATTTAAAGGGATCTTAACTTTGACTGAATTTACCAAATTCTTTCAAATCTTGCGATCCGTTGATGTCTTGAAATTTTTTCTCCTACAAACAGAAGGATGTACCCAGCTTTTTTGTCTTCATATTTTTTAAAATCTCGGTATTGAAATATTTACCGTGACGATTTAGTTTGAAACGATCCGGAGGATTGTTTAAACTGTGCTCAAACCTATGACAATGAGAACAATGAAAACACAAACATTTAACATTTTCGCTCATTATTCGGCCATATGTATGGCATTCATTAATCCTGAAACTTGCACATTCACTCATCACCCATCTTGTAATCTCGTATATTGTAGCATCGCATTTATGATATGAAATATTTTACAAACCAACATGTGTTGAAATAGCGATGAATGTGCGTTGCTTTGAACTGGGAAATATAACAATTCAGAGGTTAGATATCATCATGATCATGAATGTGTATTTATCTGTCTGATAAGCTGTGTAAATGAACAAATATGGCGTGCAGGTTGACAAATGACGGTCTGTACTTCAGATGAGTCGATGCGGGGGGGGGGGGGGGGGGGGGGGAGCAGGGGCACTTGAACAACGGCCATGAACACGGAACAATGATATTTTAGTACTAGTTTACATAATTTATAATTATTTGTTCTTCATTTGTAATATATACTCCGCAAAAAAAGAAACTGGACACTTGTAAAAGTTGAAATATTTTATATTAATGTACAATAAAGTGTAGATTATCATGCATCAAATTAAAGGGAATTTAGTCCTCTTCATGCAGGGTATAAATTAAAGGTTAAATCGTTCATGCATGAAATGCCGTGGTTAATTAACAATAGCAAGGTCAGTTTTCAAAAATAGCAAAAACAATGGAGGACCACACAATTCGACTGAAATGATCAGGATGATAGTAAGCGTTTCACTTAAAACAAGATGTGCGGGGAAAGTAAATTATGACATTATTTAACTTTATTATTATGAACAAACTCTGAAAATACAAATTTGTCAATAAAACAGGGCCAGGTTATGAGAGCATCATCATACTGGTCTGTATTAGAGGCATGAAGCTTGTCTGTTTGAGTGTGTCCCCTGCAATTTTAACCATAGTTACCTAGAGAAATGTCATGTTAAAGACTGCCCAACTGTTTGACCAATGGTGACATCAGGTTTTGAAGATCTTTGGACTACAGTAGAATTCTTGAGAAGAATTTATACCATTTTTCATGCTGAAATAAGGGCACAAACTGTGGTTTCTACTAATAAACCTTTGCCATGGAATTCCCATTTTGTTACTTTTGGATGAAAATAAAACCTATAACGTTCACAATTTGTCTTCATTTATACTTTTTATTGAAATGAAGATAGAAAAGGTCACATTTGTATTGAAAGATTATGCCAAAGTCCTGAATATAGCGTTTTAGATTATGCTTATCAACATTTATATGGTTGAGTGGATGTTCATTTTTGCTATTTTTGATAACACACCTTGCTGTGGTTAATTGACCGTGACAAGTCATGCATGAATGATTTCATCTGGATTCTATGCCATTATTGAAGAGGGTCGTTTTATCTTTAATTTGATATACAATATCATATATTTTATCGTAAATGGTAAATGAATATGAAATATTTTGTCTTATACAAGTGTCCAGTTTCTTTTTTTGCGGAGTATATTTCCCAATCGGCACGGTTGGCATGCAAGCGAACGGTGAACTCGGTATGCAGCACAGAGGGGGTTAAACCAATCGTTTTCAAATACGTATCAAACAATTATTTGCAGGTCACAATTTAAGCAAATATGATATATTTGAAGCTAATATGTAGCTATCTGCTAATGCTACGGTCACAAATGCTCCGATTTTGGCTACGGCACCGGTACGATGCCACTTTTATGTGAAATGTTGCGGGAATCTTGCGGCGCCCGCACGGGTGCCGTGGCTATCGTACAGTCGCCGTTGCATTTTTCCCTGCCGTACGATGTCAACAATTTGTTTAACGCGGAGTTAAACAAAAAATGCAACGTACGATTTTGTACTTGCCGTAAGCCCGTAGACACATCGCACGGCACAGCACGGACATCGCAGCCTTTTTTTCTTCGAAAATCGTACGATTTTGAGACTGAATATTTGGCCACTCAAATCGTACGGGTACCGTGGAGTCACCGTAAGAGCACCGTAAGGCACCCGTACGGGCAATACGTTTGTGTTCACGGGAGCCGTGCGATTTATGTTTTATTTTAATATCAAAGTCATCGTACGAGCCCCGGAGTATATGTGACTGCTACTCTAAAATACCACAGACATCGTACGATATCACAATTTCCCAAAATCGTAGAAAATCCGCCGTAGGGAGAAAAATCGTACGGCCTCTGGATCATTTGTGACCTAGGCATAAGAAGGTCTAATCATCCTTATGTACACAGTTATTTTGTAAATATTAGGGGATTACCGGGCGCAGCATTTTTAGCAATCAATGAACACAATGGTTATAATGAAATGCAGAAATGGCGCAGTCACAGGGGATGGGGGGGGGGGGGGGGGGGGGGCATGGGTACCACGTACCCCCAATCTGTAGGTAAAAATGTTACCTTTTATATATACATAAGAATATTATTTTGGGGTGTTGGTACCCTTCATTTTCCCTATGCTTGTATGAATTGTAATTCCACCCACCCATACTTAGTGCTATCAATATCATTAATAAGGGTTACTTGGAGCATGGCCAGTCTCATTAAATTCAACAACTTATGCAAGATATACGTACACATAATCATAGGTTTGTGCTTTATATGCACTTTACATGCTGTAGTAAACCACTGTGGTTGCACCCTTCCAAAGTCGACGTTCTAGAGCTCTATCAATATATTCGTATCATAGTACGAGTCATACAAAACACTATAAAACAATAGACATGCGTGCAGGTGATAGACAAATAATCTGAATGGCAGTGGCGTATTGTGGTCGGACTACTTTGGGGTCGGGCACATGGAATTAGGTGGTTTGTTCTGTAATTCTTGAAGGATTTTCCACGTATGTTTTGTGTATATTGCTTTTAGTAAATTATTGGGGATTGGGAGGGGAAGGGGGGGGGGGGCGTGCCCAGGGGTTGCACATAACCCCATCCCCTCTGCGATTTGACACTGGAGGGATAACGTATTATAAAAATAAATACACCCGTATCATCACGAGTATAAGTCATGCCCTCCGCATACAAAACCGACTCGACCTGATTCGACTTGTTTTCAGTCAGGCTAGAGTCGGTTTCACTCAGTTGAATCGGCCTCAAATGATCTCCGACTGGCTCTTGATCCGCAAAACAGGAGTCCTGAGGCAACGTATACTGAGCCGAACCGACTGAAAGCCAGTTGGATCGGGTCGAGTCGGCTCTGTGTACGGACGGCTTTATATGCATGCACGTCATCATGTTGAGATGACCTACAATCAGTGTCAGTTCCCACGGTTTTGTTCCAGTGAGCGTCGTATATTTGTCAATTTTTTGGCTAATTGTATTTTGTTTCATTTCCCCCCAACTTGATCAAGTCCGTAGAGGGCGATACCCCAGAAATCGCGTACTATCGCTATCGATACTGCTTCCCTGGCTACCTCCTTGATGTAGCTGACTCTTTTCTGGCTAATGAATGACACGCCCTCTCTCGAGCTAAGTGCAGTGGTCGGGATAGTAGTTACACTAGAGCTCCAACAGATTCAAATCCTTTACTAGCAGCCTTTTTGCACGTACCTGAAAACTCGTTTACAATCGCGATTGAAAACAGTGATTGCAAAGTACCTACTTTGTTACGTGTGAATGGATTTTCCAAACGCGATTAGACATTCGCGATTCACTAAAGGCGATTAGCCAATCGTGCTCCGGAAGTGTGTTATAAGGAGTGTAACACATTTGCATCCACCACACCAGGTGGGAAAACAAATCTTGTAACTTGTGGGTCTGAACGAAGGCACTTAACGGACACATTCTACAATTTAATTTATGTGTACCTTTTTGATCAGGTAAGAGAGAAATCAAATTTTGTATCTATTTATTTTTTCAAAATCGCTAAACGTCTAGGCTAGACGTTAATGGGTAGCTACACACGTCGATGAACACAAACATCGTTCAATATAAAACGTGACCGACTGCAATGGCAATGCATTAACTTGCGAACACACACAGTGCAAGGATCCATGAAACAAAGGCTCTCGCTACTCTAGTTGCTAAGCTACAAAACAAATATTGTACCTGGTCACTTTCTACAGCTTGCCTGTCATACCTTAGCACTCTTCTACACGCACCTCCTATTAGCCTACAGTCTACACTAAAATGTACACTCAATAAAATGCATAGTGTGCATACTAAACAACTAACTTGATAACTTAACCCACTGCATGTCACTCCCTATTCAACCTATATACGTTCAATGTGCTCTGTAGTGTCCCCTGAACCTAACGTTATACCAGGCATATATACAAGACCTGGGTACATCTCTACAGTGTATTGGTATGTATGTACGTGTCATCGATATCGATGGTACGTGTATTATAACGTACTTTTCGGTGTGTGTGTCGCTGTGTAACCAGCGAATGTCGTATTAGTGTCGACTAATCAAGTGCCGAATTATCCAGAGGCTGAGTTCCCTCAAGACATGTTTTTCCGAAGTAAAACACAAACATATTAAATTCGATTATTGGAGAAGTAAGGGTTTTAAAATGTAAGGGACAATGGAACTATGGCTTTCGGCTACTATTATCATTTATAGGGTGAACAGACATTTAATTTGATACATGACTTAGCAATTTTGGCCTACTGGATCCCATGAAATCCTTCTGTGAACATACCCAAATTTTACTAGTTTTTACAGCGGCAAAAGATGATGGGAGCGGCCATGTTTGTGTAAATACCCGCATGCTTCGCGAATTATGACGTCTGTGCGGACAGTCAAAAAAAAAGACAAACAGATTTGCAGACTCATCAAAGCGTCTACAAGTATTCAAACAATGGTTTGGTGCGGTGACAACTAGTTAAGTGCAGGAATGCATCATTCATCGATCACAGTGGTGTCCGCACTGACGTAACAATGGCGGCCTCCTGCGTTCGCTGTGAATAGTGGTGAACCCGATTGTGTTAGCACATATTTCTTCCAAAGCAGAAATCTGAGTTTTATGTACAAAGTAGGATAAACTCTATTCTTGAGTTGCATTGCATGGGGACACCCCCTCCCACACCCTTCTCCGCTCGGTCGCCTCGCTTCCTCGCAATGTCTCGCCTCCATTTTTGAGAAGTTGTTGACGCCCTTGCTTAGTTTCATGGGAGCCCAATGCCCTAGACTATATCGATGGCTTTATAGTAGGCCTATACAGGATCACGTGGATCCATCTCATGCAAAGCTCAATCTTTTCCTCGCTATGCCCTTTAAAAATACGTTACGAGTAGGTACACTATTTTATACAATTTTAACACCCATGATAGGAGTTGCAAATGGTTGAAATCTAAAAGCTTCCGGGGGCTCCACCCCCTGGACCCCCATTATTGTCCCCAAATGTGGGTGCCCCCCACAGTCCGGTCTTCGAGCCATCAAGACACTTTCAATGAGCACATAATAATAAAACTTCCGGGCATGCCAATGTGGGGCTTTTAGCTCTCTCAGTGGACAATCTGGATTTTGTTTTCATATTTCGCCCCCCCAATCGCAAAAACGGATCGACGCCCCTGCCCAGCGAGATTCTCGAGGCCTTAGGGTCTCGTTGGTGCTCGAAGGGGGCTCCCAGCGAGATGCACGAGGCCCCAGGGTCTCGTGGATCCTCGAAGGGGGCTCCCTGCGAGATGCTCGAGGCCCCAGGGTCTCGTGGATCCTCGAAGGGGGCTCCCTGCGAGATGCTCGAGGCCCCAGGGCCTCGTGGATCTTCGAAGAGGGGCTCCGTGCGAGATGCACGAGGCCCCTAGGGTCTCGTGGATGCTCGGAATGGGCTCCTAGCGAAACTACGCATGTTAACAAATTATGATGGTCAATAATTGTTTTTGACAATAATATTTGTGATATAAATTTATTTGCAATTTTGTAGCCAACAGCATTTGTATAGAACACAATTTTTGTAAAAACCATTTGTATATTACTATATATATATTTTGTTTGTCCATAGAATATGTTTTCACAAATTGCACAACATATCATCCGATAATTAATAGCAATATGAATTTCATTCCAATTTATTGGTTTATTTATTTGGGTGGAAATGAAACATAACTATTGAAATGCACAGAATAATTATATTTATTGATGATAATTAACGAACAGAATGAATCAAACAAAATATACAAGCGAAAATGTTTCTAATTTTAGATTGTAAATAACTATATAATATAATTTCAAGTTCCTGTACACGATGTGATGGTTTAATTAGAAAATAATACATATTGAACATTCATGTGCATAAATGTATTTTTTGCACGATTTTCTAAAATTAAGTACTGTTTATTATACAACAAAGAAGGCCCGCGAGAAAATTATGAACTAGACATTTTAATACAATAATAATAACGTTAATAATATTAAAGGGTACCACCACCCAAAAATAATATTCTTATTAAAGAAAGGTAACATCTTTAGTATTCCATTCCATCAACAAGTTCACAAAAATGTGTTTCCAGAAAGAAAAAAAAAAAAATTGGAAAACGCCTCACCATTCTAAAGCATGCGTTCATGTGGTCTGAATTGCGAAGACATGTGTGCAGAGCGAACGAATCGGCCGGGAATCTATTGTCTACAAACGTGCGCGTGAATCGCATTGACGCACTCGCTAATGTTTGGCCCGTACGAACCAGGAAATAGTAGTGGTTCCGTAAGTGGTGGAAATTAATTGCTTTGTTTATGATTTACAAAACCCTTTGCAAAATGTTGGGTATCTATTTGATATCACAAAACGGTACCAAAACATATAATAATGTGTTGTTCTTTGCCTGATGGTCCTCTTTAATATTGTTTATAATAATACTAGTAATTATATTAATAATAATAGTAATTATTATTATAATCATATAAGTAATAATAATAATAGTATTAATATCAATACTACTACTTCTAATAATAACAATAATAAAATTAATAATAATCATACTGATAATGATAATAAATAATAATAATAATAATTATAACGAAAACATCAATAACAATTATTATTTTGTACATTTTAGTACAATTTCAATTCAATTTCAATTTCAATTTATTCTTGCTTCCAACAAAACATTACAAATGAATAATGATAATTTGCACAAAATAGGCATATACATATTGGAAACAAGAGGGGTCCACTAAAAAGCAATGCTTGTACAATTGTGGACCCCTCAAATAATAGTTAGGTCTATTGTACATTTAAAGTAACACATTCTAGACTACAACAACATAAACAAATATAGAGAGAAAAAAAGGGGGAAAAGGGGATGCCAACAGAGACCAACATGGGACAAGAGAGAACTTTACATGACAAAAATAGGAGAAGGCGCACACAATACAAACAATTAGACACTGTCAAAAAGAAGTGAGAGATCGGAGGTACAAAATGTATGTAAAGGATAAGCTGCAAGTGGGGTTCAAGTGAAAATAAGGAAAAAGACTTGCGCATAATAGAAAGGAACAATGCATGAGAAGGCACAATATATAATATCAGATTACATTTTGAGTCCGCGAGTAAAAAATGACCTTGTTTAGGATGACGTAAGCACGGGATAAGAGTAAATGGGATTTGTAATTCAATGATGTTTATAAGATTGTAATAAAAACAATTTGAATTTTTTCTTAAAAATATTTATCGATGGAGCATTTTTTTATTTCATTACTTAAAGAATTCCATAATTTAGGACCTTCATATATAAATGTATTTTGAGCAAGTAGGGTCCGCAAGAGAGGTAAATGAAATTCTTCAGAATGTCTAGTTGGATAATTATGAACTGAGATATTAAAAAAAAAAAAAATCTTCAAAAACAGATGGTAGCATATTATTATTATAATTATACATAAATTGACCAAGTTGAAATAAATATAGGTCTTTTACCTTCAGTATCTTATTTTCAAAAAATAAAAAAGTCTGTATGGGAGCGAAAGGGGGAATTACAAATAATACGAATAACCTTCTTTTATAATAACAACACTTTATCTAATAAAGTTTCATGGGTGTTTCCCCAAACTAAAAGATCATAATTTAAGTATGGGAGTATTAAAGAACTATAAAGCATGATTAGGGAATTAAAAGGAAGACATGTTTTAACTTCATTAATAATACCAATATATTACGAGAAATAATTTTACAAATATTATCAATATGATGTTTCCAAGAAAGGTTACTATCAACCGTTACACCCAGAAATGTAATGAATGAAAAACGCTCCAATGGGGTGCTTTCAAAAACTATGTTAGCCGGTAAGGAATCTATAGATTTACTAAACAACATATATTTCGTTTTCTGGAGATTCAATGACAATTTGTTCGCTCTAATCCATGATAAAATATGACTCAATTCAATATTAATAATTTCAACTAATCTATGAGAATCCGTATGAGAAAAAAAACAAATTTGTATCATCAGCGAAAAGTACGAATGACAAAATTTCGGACGATCGACAGAAGTCATTAATATATAAAATAAATAAAAGTGGGCCTAATATACTACCTTGTGGAACACCACAATTTATATTACGGGGAGCTGAAGAGTTATCATTTAAAAATACATACTGCCTTCTGTGTGAAAGATAGCTCCTGAACCACTCCAAGGCCAACCCACGTACACCATAATGTGAAAGTTTATAAAGTAAAATATCGTGGTTAATCGTGTCGAAGGCCTTGGAGAAGTCCAGGAAAATGCCTATCGTATGGGACAATATGTCGATTGCATGAGCTACCTTCTCAATAAAGGACAATAATGCGTGTACAGTATTGTGTTTTTACCTAAAACCAAATTGAAGACTAGAACAAATATTGTTATTTTATAAAAAGGATACTGTCCGAGAATATATTATCTTTTCTAAATTTTTCGAAAACGAGGATAATAAAGAGATCGGTCGATAATTATTTACTTCTAATTTATCGCCCTTTTCAAACAAAGGAAATACCTTGGCAATTTTCATAGAGTTTGGTTCCTGGCCATATAATAAAGACAAATTAAAAATATGAACGAGAGGATCCACAACAGAAGATATAATGCCCTTTAAAATAAAATTATTAATTTCATCATGGCCAGAACTTTTCTTAGAATCAAGTTTAGAAACAATATCTAAAATTTCATATCTGTGAGTAGGAACAAAAAATATAAAGTTTGAATTGGGCTGACCCCAAAAATCAATAAAATGCTTATTTGATGGGGGAATATTAACAGCAAGATTTTCACCAATCAAAGAAAAGTAATTATTTAAAATATTTACTATATCCCTAGGATCCTCAACAGTCTCATCATTAATTAATTTTTGTTATGTCAAACTTATTATTAGTAACATTCATTGCCTGTTTAATCATTTTCCAAGTATTTTTCATTATAATGTTTATACAACACCAACATATTTTCAAAATACCCTTTCTTTTCCAAACGAATAATCTTAGTCAAAATATTTTTATAAGATGTATATTTAATTTTTAACCTTTCTGTGCCACCTAATTTATATTTATATATTTTTTTCTTTCTCCTATTTATCGAACGTAATATCGATTTAGTGGTCCAAGGAAGCCTTGGTGTTTTTTTTTAATAATCATTAAGTTTAATTCTTTGTTTAGGAATACAAGTATCTAATTGATCATTCAAAATATCACAAAAAATATCGTAAGAAGCATTTAATTCATCTACACCATAAACAGGAGACCAATCTACATGTTCAAGACTAGAAGCAAGACTAGCTAATTTTTCATTATTGACTTTTCGTCTAAATAAACGTGGGTCATTATCATAAATTGATTGAGATAAAGTATAATGTGTCACAAAAGGATAATGGTCAGTTATGTCTGAAAGAACCATATAAGAGTCAGGGTGGGGGATGACATTTGAAAAGATGTTATCTATTAAGGAGGAAGAAGAGTAGGGTCTCGAGAAATTCTTGGGACACATTATTATGTTCATGATTTAATACATTTATATTAAAGTCCCCCATTAAAAAAACATCCTTATTTATAAACACTGGACGTCGCAAGAAGTCGGATAATTGCGTCAGAAATTCTCTAGGGTTACAATTAGGGGGTCGATAAGTAACTCCGACTACAATATTTTCACCTCCAGGATTCATAACTTCAATACAAAGAGTCTCAAGAACATTATTAATAATTATACTACACTAACTACCTCAAACATATTCGATCAATTATCAGGGCATACTGCATGTCACTGTGGGTTTCGAACCTACAACCTTCGTATTGAAAGACGAAGGTTCGAAACCAAAAAACAATAAAACACATGCAGAGGTCACAAAATCTACAACATCGTTCAATTTAATTTGCTCGGCTAAAAATAAATGAGTGCACTTAAAATGAATGTATAAGCATAATATACACGCAGAAAGCACAATCAAATATTGGAAATGTATAAAACAAAACATAACTTCCGTTTACAAAATGATAGCTAGCTGAGCCGGAGCGGAAAGCGCTGTGATTGGTCAGACTGACCTGAATAGAGTTGTACTGGGTATGTACGTTGTGTTCATTTCCGGATAGCGTGCGCGACCTACTGTATAATACCGCATTGAATCGCGCCTTGTTATGTAAATTCTGTAGCTAGCTTTTCCTCGCATTATCAAAGCGCATCGTGTGCAGCCTACCGCATCCTACTGTATTGAATCGCGCTGTGCGGCTTACCGGTACCGGTACCTACCCTATTGAATGACATGGTACTGCGTGCATGCAAAATACGCCTCCCCGGTGCGAAGTTCATTGTGTATAGTTCAATGTTGCGGTAACGATCGGGCAGGATGAATGAGCAGGTGGGTCGATATCGCCCGACCAGCGAGGACTGAAGTTACCGCTCTATTGTACCATTCATTGTGATCGAGGGGGTCATGCCAGCTAGCCCGCCGGGTTAAATTGCATGCAATTGTACGAAACTGGAGCGGCTTTGTACAAATTTTACTGTATGTTAACAATAAACTGCGCATGCGTTATATTGTTTGTTGATAACGCTATTTTCACGATCGATTGTGAAAACGAACGGTCAAACCGAGAATTTGTTCAACCGCTCGCTCGCTCTGTGAGGTTTGTTTTCTGAATGGATGCGAAACTTTAGAAGCGATTTTCTCTGTTGTTTGACAAATAGCTGAGCTCTGGTCCGCGTTATTAAATTGCGTTTTTCTTTCCTTCATGACAATTATATGTAGCAAGTTATATATCATTTTAAAGCTGAAATCCGAGAGAATTCAAAACACTAAAAATCTCAATTTTGATATTGCCGATGAATTACCCGAAGTGACAGAGGGGGACACATATTGGAAATGTATAAAACAAAACATAACTTCCGTTTACAAAATGATACATAAGTCTCACATTAGTTTATTTCTTCTAAAAGTGACAGTACAGTTCTGGTCAAGGGCCACCATATTATTAACTAGAAACCGCTAAGTAAAAAGCCTGCTATCATAAAAAACACAGCCGTTAAAACACAAGAAGGCGCTTTCTAAACAAAACATTGGTTTCAACCACTTTTATATAGAATTGTGAATGTGATATTTTGTTAAAATAATGATTCATTAGACAGATCATCAACAATATTAACAAAACGTTTGTGTCAATTTTTGAAAAAGTGTAGGTATTATATCGATTTTTCTAATTGATTAGTCAAATAAATGTGGGTCCCACATTTATTCCGATAGGATAATATCACATTTACTAATAGTTCAGCTGTTTCTCAACCGATTTCTATCAAATTAATTTGATTCTGTCATTAGAATTGTGTGCTCTTTCAAATTCTACACTTTCTCGAATATTTCTCGAAGCGCCCTCTAAACCAAAAAGAAACTATCCCTATAATTTAGTTTGTATTAGTTCAACATTATGAGCGGAAGACCTGGGTCCCGTTGCAGAAAGAAAAACAATCGATTGTAAGTTAAACGTAACTTAAAGTCAGACAATTTGTGTGTTTCAACCAGATCAGATTTGCTTATTTAGAACACATGATCTGACTTATAATTGATTGTATCTATTTCTGTAACGGGGCCCTGAACAGCATAGCAAGCAAGACAATATTTGTTTTAATTATGTAAATTAATTTTAAAAACGAGGTATTAAAATAAATATCAGTAAAGATATCTAATCCTTGAAATATAATTTTGAAATAGACAATCAGTTTATATTATTAGACTGTGCTTAACTTATTCATTCAACCTACGCTTTAGCCCACCATATGGCGACAACGAGATATACATGTACATCAAGAATGATCCCGCGAGCAGCAGGTCGTGAGATCATTCCTGTTCGGACACTTCACTAGGGATAAAAGCGTAGGGGGAATGATTATAGTTCAGCATGGTCTAAAACTAGACAAATGACACATATGCACAGGCGATAAAATATATTACATCCGTAAATCTCATTTGCTCGGCCAAAATGAACAAGTACACATAAAATGGCATTATCGTTATATACACACAGTATTAAGCAAAACACGATATTGGAAATGTATATAACAAAATACATAACTTCCGTTTACAATAATTATGATACATACATGTAAGTCTTACATTAGTTTATTTGTTCTTAATTGTAAATGTATATATTGATCATATTATGGGCGGAACACCTGATAAGCACAGCAATCAACGCACTAAATCAAATTATGTCAATAGATTAAAACGATGTAAATATATAACAAATACAAATATAAAATCATCGAAATATAAGTATGAAATAGACAATAAGTATATATTATAAGACTTTGCTGAACTTATTCATTCAACCTACGCTTTTAGCCCGCTATATTTCGATAACGCGAGTAAACGACCAGCAGGTCGACATATCACTGCTGCAGCAGCAGCTACTGTTGGCACAGTTCACTCGGGCTAAAAGCGCCCCGGGGGCGTCTGTCCTCATTGAAAGTGGGGTATCATGCGTGACCAAGAAAACGAGTAATTAGGGTGGTTTTTTACGATCAGGCGAGATACTCGAGTATCTCGAATAGGGTCTCAAAATCACCCAAAATCAAGAAAAAGGGTATCTTTTTAGGCTGATAAATTACTCGTTTAGGGTCTCAAAAAGATGAATTACTCGTTTAGGGTCTCAAAAACTCAGCTTACTTGCTTAGGGTATCAAAAATAGTTATCACTTGCTTTTAATAGGGGTTTACAAAAAAAAAGATTACTTGCTTAGGGTATCAAATATAGTTATGACTTGCTTAGGGGTTTACACAAAATTGATTACTTGCTTAGGGTATAAAAAATAGTTATAACTTGCTTAGGGGGTTACAAAAAAATTATTACTTGCTTAGGGTATCAAAAATACTTGTTTAGGGGTTTACACAAAATTGATTACTTGCTTAGGGTATCAAATTACCGATAATCATACTTACTTAGGGTGTATTTTTTGCACCACGCAAATACTCGTTTAGGGTGCTTTTGGCAAGTCCTTGGTCACGCATGATACCCCCCTTTCTATGAGGACAGACCCCCCCCGGGAAAAGCGCAGGGGAAAGAGTAAGTTAAGCAAGGTCTAAAACTAGACTAATAACACATATGCACTGGCGACAAAATCTATTACATAGATAATAAGGACAATAAGTATATATACAAATGTGCACCTCCACCCATCCGCATGGAAAGTGGCGTAGTGGCGGGGGGGGGGGGGGGGGGACGCTAATTATTGGGAGCACATTTTATGCATTTCTTTGTTTAGTGAATGATTTTATACTTATGTGTAATCAAATTATTATCTGCCGAGAAGGAGATATTCAATTAGTAAAAATGTGTTGGTATTATTAGACAAAAAACATAAATAAATCCCGAAATTATTATGTTTTAGAATCGATTTAATTTAGCGATTTTGCTTTCAATTTGTATTGTTATATTTCCGCTGTATTCCTTGGTGTAATTATATCATAATTGTAAGTATACATTATGTCTTTAAAATGTATTCTGGAACATGTACCTTTGACAAAAAAAGAATATATCATGACATTTTAAAATCAATACAGTTTAAAAGTATTTTTGAAAATCAATACAGTTTAAAAGTATTTTTCCTCCAAGACGGTACTTTCTCTCTGTGCCACGCTGTTGTCGTAAGAAAGCATCATGGTATCCATCTCGTCGAGATCGGCATCGTAGGACGGTCTGGCGGGTTGATACCCGTTTACGGGTTGGTTGTTGATCGTCGTCGCGTTCGTGAAAAATTCGCCGCCGCCGTCGTTGTGCGCGAAGATGTAGTCGGACGTTTCCCGAGGCTTATGCCACGGCAAAATCACCTGCATTAGAAAATAAGTGAACATTCAACAAATAATTTTAATGCTGCAGCATAGGTTTAAAAAAATGTTAGCCTAGATTTATACCGAATTAAAGTGTAATGATAAATTTATACCGAATTAAAGTGTAATGATAAATTTATACCGCAGTAAAATTGTACTTACTTTTAAATTTCCATTGAAAACAATGCGTGCTGTGTCTTAAGTACATTTTACCCAAATTAAAAATACATTGGCATTAGCATAACCCGGTTATCTGATACACACTTCAACCATGTTAAAGTAAATCAATTCAAATTATATCAAGATAAAAGCAATTAAAGGGATCTAGTTACTTTGTTGACATGTGCACAAAGTGATGATTCTTTTTATAAAACGTGTATTCTTGTGATCTGATATGTCCACCGAGTTATTTGTGACAATTTCACGTTAATTTTGTGTTATATGGCCGAATAATGAGCGAAATGCAAAGTGATATTCGCTGACTCATTTCACTGACTTCGTACACAGTCGTAAGTTTCTTTTTAACGAAAGGGAACTGAATTCGAAAAAAAAACTTCTTCCATGATTCTATTGGTATCACAAATACAACAAGGCATACAAGAACCACTAGAGTTCAAGTCAGATTTGTGGATTTGGACAATGTTACTAGATCCCTTTAAATGATGGTGGTACGTATACATTTATAGGCATACCCTTTCAATCGTCCCGTTGTTATTTGCCCCCGGCGGGTTTGTGGCATTCGGTCTATCCATCGAGTGAAAGGGGTCATCAATTTCCGTCGCGGATGTCACATGTTTCCTGTTTTCATTGGATCTGCTCAACCTTTTCGCCCAATACACCATGACAATAATTGCCACCACCAGAATGGTCACAATTGGTGCCGTTACAGATACCACAACTAACCACGTGTCTGTATTATATAGAGGACAAAGAAAATTATATTATTTGTTATTCAGAAAGTAGGAAAACTGCTGAGAACTGCCGTATCCTCTATAAAATGTAATCATAATGTAAGTCAAATAGAGCCGACCTTTAGAACCTAGCAGGTCCTTTGTCGATGTATAAACGATAAGTAACACAACTAAACATGCTATAAAGAAAGCCCGTCCCTGTTTGACTAAAAATAATGTATTATTCGGTTTTATTGTATCATTCAGGAAAATTGTATATTTTACCATTCAGTTATGCATGAGATTTATTGTTATTTTTGTTATTATGAAAACATTATGTGACGCATGTGTCCAGTGTACAGAGTGAGTCAGAAAAAATGTCCCATCTTTTAAAAGTTGTCTTATTTGAAGTATGAACATTTAATCATGGGTTTTATGATATGTCTTGGTAGAGTTATCCTCCCAGCATATTTCGGTACCCTTTTCATTTGAATCTCTGCACGCATGACTGAACATCAGACAATCTTTAGAAGACCTCAAAATCACACTTGCGCCAAGTGGCTGGCCGAGGAATCAAACAAATTGTGAAAGAATGAATAACTTTTACTGCTTGGACACCGAACATTGGGATAACGGCGGCATAACCCTTGCAAAACTTATGTTACACTCTTAAAGTTCTTGCATACTTGGTGACCAAAAGTGATCTCTGTTGCGGGGTGAACTGAGGACGAACCATAATTCCAGTACTTGTCCTACTCAAACAGGGCTCAACATAACTAACTGCTGCCAAATCAGGCAAGCCCTTTGGTGGCAAGAACAACAAAAGCACAGATATCCATTGTAAATTGCCATTGTTAACCAACAAAAAACATAAACAAGATTAAATGTTATTGTTATTGTACCAACGTATTGAGATAGCACATTGGATTTATGTGCACTTGATGATGATGATGGTGGTGGTGGTGGTGAATGTGTTAGGGGAAAGATTGTCAGGAAATGCTAAGTCAGAAAAGGGGAAATGTTAACACTGCTGTATGAAACAATTGTTATTGTGGGGTTGTGTGTGTGGGTGTGTGTGTGTGTGTTTCTGTCTGTCTGACTGTCTTTGTTAAAAACACTGTTTTATTCCTCACCCCAGCACTTGGCGCAAGTGAGATTTTGCAGTCTTTTAAAGATTGTCTTTTGTTCAGTCATGCGTGCAGGGATTTAAATGAAAAGGGTTCCAAAATATGCTGGGAGGATAACTTTACTAAGACATATCATAAAACCCATGATTAAATGTTCATACTTCAAACAAGACTACTTTTAAAAGATGGGACATTTTTTCTGACTCACTCTGTAAATAGCAATAATTGATCCTATAATTTATATGATATTGGAAAATCATAAAGACCATTAATACCAACATTACACACACAATAGGTTTTATAAATATAAATGATATATAATTATGGATGATGTTAATGTTAATAATGTTAATAAAGATATAAAGATAAAAATGTTAATAAAGATATATTACTCAAACTAAAAATATTTGCAAGATCACATACCGAGTGATTCACTTGGAGCTGTAGGGAAGAAAATGATAAAGAAAAGGTAAGAACAAAATAATAAAATAACAATGAAAGTTAGTTCACCTAGTTTTGCTTTTATATAATTCAGTCATATACGCCACACTATTTTTTTAAAAACACATAATCGTGTAGACATATATATTATATGCCATGTATTTTGTTTACATCTGTTGCAATTAAAATAATATTTTATTGTTACATTTTTGTTTAGCTGTAACTCTAAATATGTTTTGTTTTTGTATGCATTTATGTATACGTATATGTTTGTACTAATTTATTCACTTTTTTGCGTAATACATTTTAAAATAAATTTGAGACATTAAGACATGATATAAACAAGTATCTATACATACAAGGAAAATAACCATTTATTTAAACTTCATATGAAAGATCATTTTGCTATCTTACTTTTTTTGCTTTCAGTAAATAACTAATGGTCTTCGGGATAATTTAAGCCGTGTACAAAGTAAGTGCAATGAGTTAGTAAATATCATTTTGCATTTTGCTCATTTCTCGCCCCCCCCCCCTCCCCAAAAAAAAAAAATAAATAAAATAAAAAAATAAATAAAAATCCATTTAACATGAAGTGTTCAAACATTCCTTTGTGGACATATCAAAACACGCCAATACAGTCACATTTTATTAATCACTCGTCACTTTTTGCACTTGTCAACAAAGTTAATAGATACCTTTAAAGGGATAGTACAGTTTTGGTTAAACTTATTTGTTTGTAACCCAAACCATAACATTGCAAACTATGCAAACTGATAGTTATACCTCCACAATGCTCGAAACGTAAAACAAACTTACAAAAAACTAATTGAAAAGCCTGTTATCATTAAAAAAGAGCCATCTAAACTCAAAAGGGCGCTTTCTAAAAACTTATTGGTTTCAACCATTTTTAATACAAAGTTGTGTATGTTATGTTTTTTAAAAATAATGATGAAATAGATAAGTCATCAACAACTGTTTGAAAACCTGTAAGCATTTTATATATTTAAAAAATATTATTGAATACATCTGAGTCCCCAGATTTATTCCAAACTGATATATTCATTGATATTTCAGCTGTTTCTGAACCGATTTTGATCAAATAAAGTTTATTCTGTCATGAACATTTTAAATTTGACACTCAGTTTTTCATAACCTCACAAAAAAAAATTCGCGAAGCGCCCTCTATACCAAAACTTAACTACCCCTGTAACTCTAACGAGTATATATACTTATTTGAAAAATTAAACAAAACTGCCGAAGCGCTGATAATACCACTATTAATTAATTAAAGTACCTACCTACTTCTGTTGGACTACCTTCTGTTGTACTACCTTTTGTCGCGACTGGTTCTAAATAGTGTAAACATGAGAGAAAGAAAGTTACTTTGACTTCAACTTATTGTGAACATACATTATCATAACTAATTTATGAACATAATGAAGGAATGGATGAAGGTTTACACAACTAATATAAATTGAGGAGCTTCAAATTACATGTTTTAGTTGCCGGACAGACGGACGGACATACAGACAGACGGACTAGCGGACAAACGCCATTTGGATTTAATTGAAGTCTCAATACCACCTTCGGTGGACAAGACAATTATACTGTCATCAGCATCGTCATGTTTCTAATGATAATTTGTTATTAACATCATTGCTCTTATTATCATTACCATTACAAAGAACTTTAGTATACCTATTTTTAAAGGCATATAGTATGAATGTTATTAGTAAACCTACCTTCGCACACCCGGCCTGGAAGCCTCTCTAGATAACGATCAATATAACCTTCATTACACGCACAAGTAAACCCGCCTGCGCTCGAATTGGTGCATTCTGCGTACTCACTACAGTCATCGAGCTCCGCACTGCAATAGTCCAACGCTGTTGGAAAGCAAATTAAATGGATATTATTTTAATGACTAAAATGGGTAAATCTGTGAAATGTTCGCATTTACTATGCATTCATCAAGCTCCCTTCTGCAATAGTTCAACCAGTGGCTTAACGTGGTCGGACTTCAATCTGTCAATATGATGAAGTTATAATGCTTGTACACAAAATGACGATATTGTAGCACAGCTCATTCTTCACCGAGGAAAATAAAGATCATTGAACAAAGTTTATCAGCCAACATTATGATAAGCAATACTAAACATAGCGTTACAAATACCAACTGATGATATACTTCAAACAAATGTATTTCCATGCAGTTCCCCTTTTTATGGATATTTCGCCCACAACAAATTCAATAAATTAATGTAAGTGTTTTGATTTATGACCGTTAGAACAAAAATGACTGAATGACCGAAATTCATATCAGGGGTGTCGATCCTGGGGGGGCAGGGGGGGCGGTCGCCCCCCCAATGAAAATATTGGGGGGGCGAACATATCATTTCGCCCCCCCAATAATTCCGAAAATGAGGAATAAAAAAATCGAGTGATATAATGCCAAAGAGGGGAAAAGACACATTTATCAATAATTAATCTTCAAAATAGCCGTTTTTTAGTTTGAAAAGGACTGTAAATCTGTTTTTTTTTTGCCGCGCGCTTTGCGCGCATACAGTTTCTCATATTGCAAGTTTCATTTGGGTTGCGGGAACTCACCTTTTGAAATGTGTTGGGCAGCGTAATTTCTCAAACGCACACCTCAAACGAAGTTTATTAAACCCTCATCATTCTATAGATAGCACACCGTCACAGAAAATAAAATAATCTCGGTACATATGCGCTGAACGCAAATCAAATTGGAATATCATGTCCCCCCACATTTGAAAAAGGAGCAGATTGTCCCCCTCCCTTTTTCATTACGTATGTTTGGTTCCATACCTATATACTTCATATTACGTGAAATTTCTGTCTCAGGTGTGCACCAAATCGCACAATTTCACGCCCCAAAATACAAAAGCTCCCTACTGTGGGAGGGGGACACCCCCTCCCACACCCTCCCCCGCTCGGTCGCTTCGTTTCCTCGCAATGTCTTCCCTACACTTTTGAGAAATTGTTGACGCCCTTGCTTAGTTTCATGGGAGCCCAATGCCCTAGACTATATCGATGGCTCTATAGTATACATGATCACGTGGATCCATCTCACGCAAGGCTCAGTCTTTTCCTCGCTATGCCCTTTAAAAATACGTTATGAGTAGGTTCACTATTTTATACAATTTTATCACCCATGCTAGGAGCAAATGTCTGAAATCTAAAAGCTTCCGGGGGCTCCGCCCCCTGGACCCCCATTATTGTCCCCCAAATGTGGGTGCCCCCCAAAGTCAGGTCTTCGAGCCATCAAGACACTTTCAATGAGCGCATAATAAAACTTCCGGGCATGCCAATGTGGGGCTTTTAGTTCTCTCAGTGGTCACTCTGGAAAATTTTTCAAATTTCGCCCCCCCAATCTCAAAAACGGATCGACACCCCTGATTCATATTTCTTTCAAAGGTGCGAGACATACGTTCAACAGTCAAAGAACCTTCCTCATATGTGAAGTTTCTGAAGGCTCCGTTCGTATTATTCAATTCTTCTTGAACAGCGTCCTCTACCGATGAAGCCGTCTCATTTGAGGTTCCAGCGAAAGTGATGGCGTAGTTTGCAATGATGCTCCCATTCCTGAATGAAGTCACCTTGCATCCCACATATTCTTGGTTTCCGATATAAAGCTCATCAAACTGTTCATCGGAAAGGGAAATAAAATGGGGTTAGTTTGTATTATATCAGCAATCGTGAGTTTTGAAAACGGCAATATCCGAGCAAAAGGTACCTCAAAACCGGGCAAAACCATTAAACTCAGGGCTAAGTTATATTATTTGGGGGCAACATTGGGAAAATCCAATGAATACCCCCCTTTTCGGATAACAAGGACAAACAAATTATGATTATTCGAGCAAAATACCACAGAAATATTATATGAGAATACTTCAGACCCCGGAAATCACTCAGTGGAAATATCAGACTAAAGTAATACATATTTTACCAATCATTTTATGAGTGTTGGCATAAAACATCCCCAACCATATCCATATTGGAATAACTATGTGATACTAATTATACATAATTAATTAGGCCAAGTATGTAAAGATCTGAATCGCTGGCGTAGATCTGTAAGTGAAACTTATAGGACGGTGTTGTCACATATCACCGGATATCGTAAACGGATGCCCGACGGATAGACAGATTGCGAAATAAGATTATCCCGTGGTGAAAGTCGTCTTTCCGCCGTATAGAACAACGTACATCGCCTGACAAGGAATGCATTCGCCGAACAAGAAACGGACAAGAAACGCATACGAACGGAGAAGAACGGATTGAAAATGTGGCTCTCCGTCGGGCGTCCGCCGTCCGTTAACGCTATCAGGAGATACGCGACAAGTGCTTATTATAATGTTCAGGGGATTAATTGTTTTAATCTCCCACAGAACAACAAATAATTATAACGTAATGATCTACGCCAGTGATTTTAGTATGAAATGGACAAAGTGTGCTAGGTTTACCGGCTCGCAGACGTCAATTTCCAGCTTTTTAAACTCTTCAGATTCGGGGTCGTTCAAATCCTCCGTGAAGTTCGCATCCTTCCCATTTTCCTCGGTGATTTTAATCGATACCGCCACGGCCTTTGTTTCTATTTAACCAGAACATAGGGACATTACAAAATAAGACTTTACAAGATTAATGAAGTTATAAAGCCGTGTAACAATTACTGGTTCGGACCCTTGTCTTTGAATGTGGTAGCCATGGGTTCAATTTCCAACGTGACATAACACATGTGTCCCTGAGCACGAACACGTTCCTTTCCAGTGGCATAGCTAAAGGATTGGGGGAGGGGTGGGGAGGCAATCGACCTCTACCAATTTGACAAAGACAAACAGCATAACTAATTACGGTAACACCTGTCAAAAATAAAGAAATACGAAAAGTGTGCCCTCATATTGTTTGTGTGACCCCAAATAGTCGACCTCGTTACACCAGTGTGTTACTGAGCAAGAAGACACGTTGGTTTCAGTTGTTGATTCCAATCCAGTTGGATACTTGGTTACTTGGAAGGGAGGGAAAGGTGCGTGTGAAGTAAGTGTGTACATTCATTAATTAGCTTGGCTCAGACCTAAGGGAGTAGGAAATGTGCGAGTGTGGTACTGGTTAATTTTCTGCTTGCAATCCGGTAACCCATGTCTTACTTTCGTTATAAAACGCCTAGAGATGAAGGCGACAAATTCCGTCATGCATATTGTATACCGATGTGTATATTAATTATCATTTTCTCTCTTAAAAAACCCCCCGTTGATACACCGAGTGTCACGGTCGACTCAAGTCACAATTCTCATAGAATCAGATCTATAGATTTGTTCTGTTATACACACTATACAGTATATCAGTTTTGAATACAATTTTGAATCAGTTATATATACACTCGGACTCAATTTTACCGAGCTGATTTTCCTTTCTACATGGTTATGTTCATTGTGGACATAATGGTCTAGAGAACTGGGGTGAAATGGATTTGCGAAAATTAACTAAGCACTCAGAGGGAAGGAGGGTTAATAACAGAAGATAACATTTTAAACAGATCAATAGCCTATATTTATCTTTAATAACTACATATGGTCATTTCATCGGTGACATTACGTACCGGCGAATCTTCAAATTTTGGTCGATTTTTCGATTTTGAGTTTTTGGCATATTTTTGATGTCTATACCCAACTCTATCACATATCTGAATTTCAGTCTTCAAAATTCACGATATCATTGATTTTCAGAAATTGATATTCGAAAATAGAGACAAAATTGTGACAGAGTTGGGTATAGACATCAAAAATATGCCAAAAACTCAAAATCGAAAAATCGACCGAAATTTGAAGATTCGCCGGTACGTAATGTCACCGACGATTTGTATGTTACAGTTCCATTAAAAAATACATTATTTCACCAACCTTCGCAATTCTCTTCCGTACTTCTGTAGAGGCCCGGGCGACAGTCGCATTCTCCAGTGACAGAATTCCAGATCTCTATTTCCTCGTTACACGGCGGACGAGTTGTTGCTGGGGCTGCAGAAAATGAGAAATACAAAATTTAGTATTGTTAGTAGTAACATTGGGATAGGTTCTGCAATTGGTCGTTGTTGCATCGCCAAAAGGCTTCTAATTACGTTTTAGTCTTCACATACATGACATTGTAAATCAATATTTTGTAATATTATGTACTGAATTGTAAATCAATATTTCGTTATATTATGTACTGAATTGTAAATCAATATTTTGTTATATTATGTTCTGAGAAAAATGAAATAAAACGAATTTGTAATTTGAATTTGAAATGATGGAGGAGTTTACCCCCCCCCCCCCCTGATTAGTACCTTTGATCATCTGTTACAGTTCGATTACATTGTGTACCATCTCCCTGGGGAGCATACTAGCCCAAACTACTATAGAACATAGGGCGCTGCAAGCTAAATAACGCAAGACCAAGTACACATTTGTACTCCTGGGAACAGATAGCAGCAATGTGGATTAAATGCCTTGTTATTTGAACATTATTTATGCCGTGGCATATCAATTGTCATCGAACTCGTATCCCGTGAGTAGCAGTCAAGTGCTTATAAATCCACATCCACTACAACATTCACCTGTTGGAGCACGAGTTGACGTCACTTCCTGAGGTTCAGTCCTTTGTGGTTCGGTTGACCGTATGGGAGTGGAAGGTAATACTGTCACGGTGGTCATCGAATTTCTTTCCGTAGACCTCGGGGGTTCGCTTGTGGCTTTTGTAGTTCCCTCGGTTGGCATTGGTGTCTGTATAGTGGTAGCCATGGTAATATTCGTTGGCCGTGATGTCTCCGCCGTATTTGCAGTGGTCATTGTGATGTCTCCCGGAGACGTAAGTGACTCCGTAGTGGTTGTCAAGGCGCTGGGTGACGGTTGAACTGTACTCGACTCTGCTGTAAACATTGGCAGTAAAAATTATCGTGCATTTTTGTTTGTGTCTAGGCCTGAGAGAGTTCGTGTTTTTTTTAAAAGAATAATTTCATAAATTTGTATGCATATCATCAAATTGTGGATTATCCATAAGTTGAAGTTATGCATACAAATTAATGAAATTATTCTAAACATATTATGTCTCCGTATTTACAGAGGTTATTGTGACATTGCTTTTCGGAGAGGTCATTGTGACATGGCCTTCCAGTGTGGTCATTGTGACTTTGCGTTCCGGAGTAGTCATTGTGACATTACCTTCCAGAGTGGTCATTGTGATGCCTTCCGGCGACGTAGGTGACTCCAAATCGGTTGTCAGAACCGTATTCCACTCTGCTGTAGTTGTTGATTCAATTGTTGTCGTCATAGCGGCCGTCGTTTGCACAGGAGTCGTGATTTCTGATTGAATTGATAGAAATAGGGGTTAATTGGCAGTAAACATTATCGTGCTTTTTTTTTGGAGTGCAGGCCTAAGAAAGTTCGTGTTGTTTTCTTTTTTAAAAATAATTTCATCAATTTGTATGCATAACATCAAATTATGCATAACATCAATTTATGTATTATCCATGATTTTAGGTTATGCATAAAATGTATTAAATTATTCTAAAAATATGTCTCCGTATTTGCAGAGGTCATTGTGACATTGCTTTCCAGTGTGGTCATTGTGACTTTGCGTTCCAGAGTGGTCATTGTGATGCCTTCCGGCGACGTAGGTGACTCCAAATCGGTTGTCAGAACCGTACTCGACTCTGCTGTAGTTGTTGAATCCATTGTTGTCGTCATTGCGGCCGTCGTTTGCACAGGAGTCGTGATTTCTGATTGAATTGATAATTAAAGGTAGTGTTGAGTATTAGTATTTCCCGCAGTGCCCCCGATATTTTTTTGTGAGATAATGAAAAACTGACAGTCAAATTCGAAAGAACATACAATTTTAATGACAGAATAAACTTTTGTTGATCAAAACCGGGTCAGAAATGGTGAAATATCCATAAATATATTTGTATTCAAAATGTTGTTCACCGGCAATCACCGGGCGATATTTAGACTTTTTAGAAAAATTTCAAAAAATGCTCGAAGACTACTTTGAAAAAAAATCAGAATAGGTTTTTAAAAAGTCATTGATGACATCTCTATTGAATCATTATTTTAACAAACATTGAATGCACAATTTTGTATGAAAAAAGGCTAAAACCATTGTTTTTTTTTTAAATAGCGCCCTCTTGAGTTGTAACGGCTCTTTATGAATGATAACAGGGGTTTTACTTAAGCCCGGCGCAGACAGAGCCGACTCGACCCGACCCGACTGGTTTTCAGCCTGATTATCTCTGCCTCAGGACTCTGGTTTTCCAGTCAAGTGCCAGTCGGAGGTCATTCGAGGCCGATTCAACATGTTGGAGCTGGTCAGACTGAGCGAAACTGACTCTAGCCTGACTGAAAACCAGTCGAATTGGGTCGAGTCGGCTCTGTCTGCGCCAGGCTTTGGTCGTTTGTAATTGTGTATACTTTTCGAGCATGGTGAAGTTATAACTACTGTATTACTTTGTACCGTAAAGGTGCAGGTTTTGGTTACTAAAGTTAAGTTTGACCAATACTCAACTATCCCTTTGAAATGAAATAGTTAGGTCATCAACAATTATTTAAAAACCTCTTTTTTGAAAAAAAAGTATTTTATAATTATATTGAAAACAAAATTATCGAATAAATCTGGGTCCCCAGATTTATTCAAAACGGATATATTTATTAATATTCCAGCTGTTTCTGTACCAATTTTGATCAAATCAAGTTTATTCTGTCATTAAAATGTTATGATTTTTAAAATTTGGCACTCAGTTTTTCATATTCTCACAAAACAAATTATTTCGCGCAGCGCCCTCTATACCAAAATTGAACTTCCCATGTAACTCTATAACGAGCTATAATTATTTGAAAACTTAAAAACGACCGAAGCGCCGATGAAAATACTAATAATTAAAGTACTTACCTCCTTCTGTTGAACTACCTTCTGTTGAACTACCTTCTGTTGAACTACCTTCTGTTGTACCTTCTGTCGGGACTGGTTCTAAATAATGTTAACATGAGAGACAGAAAGTTACTTTGAATTCAACGTATTGTGAATGTATACTCCGCACAAAAAGAAACCGGACACTTATTTAAGACAACATATCTCATATTTTCTAACGATAAAATATATGTTATTGTATATCAAATTAAAGATAAAATTGCCCTCTTCGATATTAGCATTGAATCCAGGAGAAATAATTCATGCGTGACTTGTCACGGTCAATTAACCACCGCAAGGTCTGTTTTCAAAAATAGCAAAAATGGAACATCCATTCAATCATTTAAATGTTGACAAGCATGATATAAACGCTATATTCATGACATGGCATAATTATTTCATTACAAATGTGATCTTTTTTAGTTTCATCTCAATAGAAAAAGTGTGAACGAAGACAAATTGTGAACGTTAGGTTTTATGTTCATCCAAATGTAACAAAATGGGGAATTCCATGGCTAAGGTGTATTCGTCGAAATTACAGTTTGTGCCCTTATTTCAGCATGAAACTTGGTATAAATTCGTCTCAAGAATTCTACCGTAGTCCAAAGATCTTCAAAATCTGATGTCACCCTTGGTCAACCATTTGGGCAGTCTCTAACACGTCACTTCTTTATAGGTAAATATTGTTGAAATTGCAAGGGACACATGAAACAGACAAGCTTTATGAATAAAAAACAGACCAATATGTTGATGTTCTCATAACCTGGCCCTGTTGTACTGGAAATGTGTATTTTGGGAGTTTGTTCATGACAATACGGTTGAATGGTGATATAAAAGACTTGCCCCGCACATTTTGTTTCAAGCAAGACGCTTACTCATTGCAGTCGAATGGTGCGGTCGCCATCCATTGTTTTTGCTATTTTTGAAAACAGACCTTGCTATTGTTAACTGATCATGGCAGTTCATGCATGAAGGATTACACCTTTAATTTATATTTTGCCTGTAGAGGACTAAATTTCCTTTAATTTGATATATGACAATGTACACGCTGTCGTACATAGATATAACATATTTAAACGTAAACAAGTGTCCTGTTTCCTTTTGTGCGGAGTATACATTATTTTGAATAATGTATGAACATAATGAACCGATGGATGAAGATTTACACAATTAATAGCAATAAAGGAGCTTCCAATCACAATTTTTGGTTGACGGACAGACGGACGGACATACAGACAGACGGACTAACGCCATTTGGATTTAATTGAAATCTCAACACCACCTTCGGTGGACGAGACAATTATACTGTTATTATCACCGTCATGGTTCTAATCATAATTTGTTATTAACATTATTGCTCTTATTATCCTACAATTATAAACTACATGTACTTCAATATACCTATTTTTAACATGTTTAAAGGCATATATAAGTATATTTTCAGTAAACATACCTTCGCACACCCGTCCTGGACGCGTCTCTGGATAAGGATCATCATAACTTTCATTACACGCACATGTAAACCCGTCTTCACCCAAATATGTGCAGTTTGCGTACTCACTACAGTCATCAAGCTCCGTAATGCAATAGTCCAACGCTGTTGGAAATAAATTGCAATGATATTATTTTAATGACTACAATTAGTGAATCTGTGTAAGTTTTGCATTCACTATGTCTATGCATTCATCAAGCTCTATTCTGCAATAGTTCGACCAGTGGCTTAGCGTGGTCGGATACCAACTAATGATATACTTTAAACAAATGTATTTCCATGTAGTTACCCTTTTTATGGATATTTCGTCCACAACAAATTCAATAAATTAATGTAAGTGTTTTTATTCATGACCGTTAGAACAAAAATGACTGAATGACCGAAATTCGTATTTCTTTCAATGGTGCGAGACTTACGTTCAACAGTCAAAGAACTTTCTTCATAGGTGAAGTTTCTGAAGGCTCCATCCGTATTATTAAATTCTTCTTTAACAGCGTCCTTTACCGATGCAGCCGTCTCATCTGATGTTGGATTGAAATTGAGGGCGTAGTTTGCGACGATGCTCCCCGGGCTGAATGCAATCACCTTGCACCCAAAATAGTCTGGGTTTCCGTTATATATCTCATTGAACTGTTCACCAAAAAATGATAATGATATGGCGTTTGTTAGTATTAGCAATCGTGATTTTTGGAAACGGCAATATCCAAGCAAAAGGTGTCACACATTCGAGCAAAACCACTTTACTTTAGGGCTAATATACGTGTAGCCTGGAGAGCAACATTTTGTAAAAATTACAATGAGACGGAATCTGAATATCCCTCTTTTGGATAAAAAGGAGAAAACAAAATTATTATTTGAGCAAAATACAATGAAAATATAAAAATACCGGTACAAGACTTCAGACCCCAGAATCACTCAATGGAAATACCAGACTAAAGTAATGTACATGTTATCAATCATGTTTTCAGTGTTGACATAGAACATCCCAAAGCGTATTCATATTTTAAAAACTATGTGATAATAACTATATTTACTTAATTAGACCTAGCAGGGGCGTCGATCACGGGGGGGGGGGGGGGGGGGGGGATATATCCCCCCAATATTTCAGGTGGGGGGGATGGCCTGTATTATCATCCCCCCCCCAATATTTGGGGTTCAAAAATATATAATAACATTATAATTAAGAAGCATTGCCCCCTCTCATGAATGGAAGTTGTTACTATAGTCTTCTTTAAACCACTTTTTGATAATGCTAATCTGCCCAAATCCAAAATTTTTCCGGGGCTTCGCCCCTGGAACCCCCATTAAGGTTATTTGACCCAGTCCCAGCCCTGTACTCATTAAATAGTTTTATTCAGGACTTCTCTCTTGGCAAACTTTCAGGCCATCCTGGCCCACTGCCGTCTGCGTTTCGCTCACTAAAATTGAGCTAACTATTCAATAGTTAAAGGGATAGTTGAGTATTGGTCAAACTTAACTTTAGTAACCAAAACCTGCACCATTACGGTACAAACTAATAGTTATAACTCCACCATGCTCGAAAAGTATACACAATTACAAACGACAAAGTAAAACCCCTGTTATCATTCAAAAAGAGCCGTTACAACTCAAGAGTCAAATTAACTCTAGAGTACGCTAGCGCGAAGCGCTAGCGTTCTAAGGTCCTCCTAATACGGGACTGAAACTTAATATTGTTTTTGCACGCTAATTGTGCTTAAAATTATACATATTATACGGTACTTACCACCGATTCATTCTCCAATATGTGATCCAACTATCGGTTGGATTAAAATTATGGTTTTCCCCTCCATTCCGCTAAAAATCAGTGATTTATGCGCCTCGTTGACTTCTCTCCGTGTGTTAGCGCGATCGCGATGGCCGCCGATGCGAACGGCGAACGGCGGTTGCGATACACATTGTACATGCGCGGTAAGCATAGGAGGACCTAGAACGCTAGCGCTTCGCGCTAGCCTTCTCTAAAAGTGATGGCCGGACGTCAATCACTTTTGTATAATATTTTGAAAGCAAATTTCACAACAATGAGAGCATTTTAATGGGAATTATTATTATTTCCCATGTTTTTTTTAATGATCTTTCACATGGAATTGAAATCAACCAAATCAGTTACAATTAATTTTTGGGGGGCACTTCGGAAAATACCAATACTCAACGCTCCCTTTAATTGTATTTCTGGATATTACAAATCCCAAAGCTTCCGGGGGGCTTCGCCCCCTGGACCCCCAATAAGTTTTCCAATGTGGGTATCCCTTGACTTATTCTATTCAGAGTTCCATCAGGATGATTGCAATCGGCAGTATTTAACTATCAGACTAAAATTCATCCATACTTGGACAGTGCCCTCATCATAGCAGGAGCTTGCAATGTGCACTTAATAATCTTCCAATCTCTAAACAGCTAAATCAAAAGCCAATTAACTAAAGAATAGTTAACTCTATATTTACATATAGACAACATATTTATATCTGGATATTACAAATCCCAAAGCTTCCGGGGGCTCCGCCCCCTGGACCCCCAATAAGCTTCCCAATGTGGGTGTCCCATGTCTGATGCTATTCAGGGTTCCATCAGAATGCTTGCAAATATGTATCTATCAGGCTAAAGTTCATATTGGACAAAGCCCAGCTCATAACATGATGCTTGCAATGTGCACTTAATAATCTTCTAATTTATAAACAGCTGAATTCAAAAGCTTTGGGGCCCCCTAACCCCCCCCCCCCCCCCCCCCCCCTCAGCCATAAAAACCCTGGCACGCTGCTGGGTTGTCGCTTCGCTCCCTCGCCAGAGATGGTCAAAATGACGAATCATCCCCCCCAATGGCGAGAAGAAATCGACGCCCCTTGTGTGACCTAGTATGTAAATATCTGAATCGCTGGCGTAGATACGTAAGTGATACCTATGTAGGACGGTGTTGTCATATATCACCGGATATCGTAAAAGGGTGCCCGACGGATATAACATTTTGGAAATCAAATTATCCTGTGATGAACAGCATTGCTTCATGCACAAAACTTTCCGCCGTATAGAACAACGTATACATCTCCTGACAAAGAACGCATTCGCCGAACAAGAAACGCACATACGAACGGAAAAGAACGAATTGAAAATGTGGGGCGTCCGTTAACTCTATCAGGTGATATGCGACAAGGGCTTACTATACAGGGTGGCCCCCACGGGGCACTTCCCAAAATAAAGTAACAAAATGAACATGTCCATCGGATAGGGTGTCCTTTCCAATGAACAACAAAACCAAGAATAGTAATTTTGGACGTGTAGTTTTTGTTTTAGGGCGCTTTGGGTGAGACCATGTCAGGTTCCTATTTTCGTCAATTATTACCAAGTCAGTGCCTGATAAATGAGACTAATGTTGCTTTTAAGCTCACTGACCTTTCATCGGATGCGTCCGGACACATCCGATGAAACGCCAGCATGAATGCTACAGAGGTGAAAAAGCCGATAGAATAGGCGATGAAAAGAAGAGAAATAGGCGATTAAATTCTCCTACTTTAGAGTAGGAGAAATTCTCTTTCTATCGGTGTCACTCCGATGAAACGGTCAGCTTGAAATGGTTCGGGTGAAAAATACCGATGAAAATTGTCAAAGGTCGTTCTTGTTCCGGCTAAAGCAGTGTAACGCGCGCTTTTTTTTTCGGAACACGGCATGCGATAATATTATGCTGCGCCATAGCTGGCTCGTGTAAAGTGAACCTCGAGTATCGTGCACGTGTTTTTTGTTGACGTTTTGTTTACGTATAAATTGATTCGTTTTACTTGTATGTTGCATGAATATAAAGGTTTAAAAACAAAATCAATTCATGAACATCGTTATAATAATATATTTATTATAAAGCATATATTTATAAACCAAATGATGAACAGAACAATATTTAAAACGGATCACTAACAAATTCATTGAAAGTATAGGCTAGTGTTTTTTTTTGTCAACAATATTCTTCACTTCCGGCCGGTGAATGCAAAAGGCGATTAAATTCCCCTGCATTATGAACGCGACAGAGGGGAAGTTGCGAGTTCCCCGTTGTTTACATAAGAAATTCCATCGGTCTATTTCATCGGTATTTTCATCGGTAATGCAAGCTTGAAAATGGTATTACTGCCCGACATTCCATTGAACACGCGAGTATTCCGCGCGCCATTGTTAGTGCGCATTCAGCTGTGTGCCGAGCGATGCCGAGAGAATAGGCATAATTGGTCAATGGTATGGCGGGCAGTAAGTCTCATTTATCAGACACTGACTTGGTAAAAATTGACAAAAATAGGAACCTGACATGGTCTCACTCAAAGTGCGCTAAAACAAAAACTACACGTCCAAAATTACTTTTCTTGGTATCGTTATTCATTGGAAAGGACACCCTATCCGATGGACATGTTCATTTTGTTACTTTATTTTGGAAACTGTCCCGTTCCGTTTTTTTCGGGCCACCCTGTATAATGTTCGGGGGATTTCTTTTTTAATCTTCCCCACAATAATATATACAGTATAACGTTCGGATCTACGCCAGTGATTTAAATATGAAATGGACAAAGTTTGCTAGGTTTACCGGCTCGCAGACGTCAATTTCCAGCTTTTTAAACTCGTAAGATTCGGGGTCGTTCAACTCCTCCGTGAAGTTCGCATCCTTTTTAATTGTAATCGATACCGCCACGGCCTTTGTTTCTGTTTAACCAGAACATAGGGAAATTATAAATTAAGACTTTACAAATGAAGTAATAGATGTAAAAGTTATAGAGTCGTGATGTAATTACTGGATCGGGCCCTTGTATTTGGATGTGATATAATAGCCATATGGGTTCAATTTTCAACGTGACATAACATATGTGTCCATGAACACAAACACGTTCCTTTCCAGTGGCGTAGCTACGGGATTGGAGGAGGGGGAATCGACCTCTAATAACTTGACAAACACGAAAAGCATAATACATTATGGTAAAACCTGTCAAAAATATGTGTGACCCCAAATAGTCGCCCTCGCTACACCAGTGTGTTACTGAGCAAGAAGACACGTTGGTTTCAGTTGTTGCTTTCAATCCAGTTGGATACTTGGTTATTTGGTAGGGAAGGAAAGGTGTATGTTTGAAGCAAGTGTGGACATGCATTAATTAGCCTGGCTCCTAGGGTAGTGGGAAATGTGCGAGTGTGGTACTGGTGAAATTTCTGCTTGCATCTGGTAACACCTGTCATATCTTTTTTTAATTAAAAAACGTCTATAGATGAAGGTAAATACTGTCATGCATATTGTATACGGATGTGTATATCAATTATCATTTTCTCTCTTTAAAAAAAAACGGTGACACGGTCGACTCAAGTCACAATTCTCATAGAATCAGATCTATAGATTTGTTCTTTTATACACAATATACAGTAGATAAGTTTTGAACATAATTTTGAATCAGTTTTATACACTTGGATTACATTTTACCAAGATGAATTTCCTTTCTACATGTTCATTTCATTGGTCTAGAGAACTGGGGTGATATGGATTCGTAAAATTTAACTAAGCACTCAGAGGGTTAATAACAGAAGATAACATTTTGAAAAGATCAATAGTCTATAATTATCTTGAACGACTACATATTTAGCCGTTTGTATGTTACAGTTCAATTAAAGAATACACTATTTCGCTGACCTTCGCAATTTCCTTCACTTTCCTTTCTGTAGAGGCCCGGGCGACAGTCGCATTCGCCAGTGTTGGGATTCCGGATTTCTATTTCCTCGTTACAAGGCGGAAGAGTTGTTTCTGGGGCTGCAGATAAGGAGAAAATACGAAATGTAGTAATGTTAGTAATACAATTGGGATATGTTCTGCAATTGGTCGTTGGTACGTTGCCAAAAGGCTTCTAATCACGTTCAAGTCCTCACATACATGACATAATGGAGGAGTTACCCCCCCCCCCCCCCCCCCCCCAGATTAGTACATTTGGTCATCTGGTACAGTTCGATTACATTGTGTACCATCTACCTGGGGAGCATAATAGCCCAAACTGCTATAGAACATATGGCTTTGCAAGCTAAATAACGCAAGACCAAGTACACATTTGTACTCCTGGGAACAGATAACAGCAATGTGGATTAAATGCCTTGTTATTTGAACATTATTTATGCCGTGGCATATCGATTGTCATCGAACTCGTATCCCGTGAGTAGCAGTCAAGTGCTTATAAATCCACATCCACTACAACATTCCCCTGTTGGAGCACGGGTTGACGCCACTTCCTGAGGTTCAGTCCTTTGTGGTTCGGTTGACCTTATATGAGTGAAAGGTAATACTGTCATGGTGGTCATCGAAGTGCTTTCCGTAGACATCGGGGGTTCGCTTGTGGCTTTTGTATTTCCCTCGGTTGGCAATGGTGTCTGTTTAGTGGTAGCCATGGTAATATTCGTTGGCCGTGATGACTCCGCCGTATTTGCAGTGGTCATTGTGATGTATTCTGGAGACGTAGGTGACTCCATAGTGGTTGTTAAGGCGCTGGGTGTTAGTTGAACTGTACTCGAATCTGCTGTAAACATTGGCAGTAAAAATTATCGTGCATTTTTGTTTGTGTCTAGGCCTGAGAAAGTTCGTGTTTTTTTTAAAAGAATAATTTCATAAATTTGTATGCATATCATCAAATTGTGGATTATCCATAAGTTGAAGTTATGCATACAAATTAATGAAATTATTCTAAACATATTATGTCTCCGTATTTACAGAGGTTATTGTGACATTGCTTTTCGGAGAGGTCATTGTGACATGGCCTTCCAGTGTGGTCATTGTGACTTTGCGTTCCGGATTAGTCATTGTGACATTACCTTCCAGAGTGGTCATTGTGATGCCTTCCGGCGACGTAGGTGACTCCAAATCGGTTGTCAGAACCGTACTCCACTCTGCTGTAGTTGTTGATTCAATTGTTGTCGTCATAGCGGCCGTCGTTTGCACAGGAGTCGTGATTTCTGATTGAATTGATAGAAATAGGGGTTAATTGGCAGTAAACATTATCGTGCTTTTTTTTGGAGTGCAGGCCTAAGAAAGTTCGTGTTGTTTTCTTTTAAAAATAATTTCATCAATTTGTATGCATAACATCAAATTATGCATAACATCAATTTATGTATTATCCATGATTTTAGGTTATGCATAAAATGTATTAAATTATTCTAAAAATATGTCTCCGTATTTGCAGAGGTCATTGTGACATTGCTTTCCAGTGTGGTCATTGTGACTTTGCGTTCCAGAGTGGTCATTGTGATGCCTTCCGGCGACGTAGGTGACTCCAAAATTGGTTGTCAGAACCGTACTCGACTCTGCTGTAGTTGTTGAATCCATTGTTGTCGTCATTGCGGCCGTCGTTTGCACAGGAGTCGTGATTTCTGATTGAATTGATAATTAAAGGTAGTGTTGAGTATTAGTATTTCCCGCAGTGCCCCCGATATTTTTTTGTGAGATAATGAAAAACTGACAGTCAAATTCGAAAGAACATACAATTTTAATGACAGAATAAACTTTTGTTGATCAAAACCGGGTCAGAAATGGTGAAATATCCATAAATATATTTGTATTCAAAATGTTGTTCACCGGCAATCACCGGGCGATATTTATAGTCCGTGGGCCAGAGGGGTCTACCGGGGACCCCCCCTATGATCCTCCGACTTGGGTGTCATTTTGTCCATTGATATGTATAATGTTAGAAACAAAATGTTAACAAGAAAAAAACTCATATACACTATGTTTTTTTACTACTTTTTTGGATGTATGTAAAAATAGCACTTTTTCATTTTTTGCTGCATTTCTTAGGGTTGGTGAAAATTGAGATTGCGTCAAGTGCTCTCATTTGATAATGGCTCGGTCTTTATCAACTAAATTTTGCTGATACATATGTTTATATATGCCTAAGACACAGAAAAAGTTTCATGGTCAAAGTTGATTGGCTTCATATAATTATGACGTCATCAAATTTGCATATGAAAAATCATGGGAATTTCCGTAAACAAAACGGTCAAAAAAACAATGTTCGTTAGTATAGTTAATTTTTCACCATGAGAATGATGATAATGAGCTTAAACTTATTATGTGTATTTCTGAAAGTATATTCAAATCAGAAATGCTATTATCCTTTGAATATAATGTACAAAAATGACATTTTTTATTACGTAATCACCATGTGTCATATGCAAGTGTAAGGCATAATGATGGCCATTTTGTGTAGTGCACAAATCGGTACATATTGCTCCCTCTTTAATTTCTTTATTTTAGAACCAATCGCTCTCATATTTGGCACATATGTAGAACTAGTAGGGCTATTCTGTTTGCATTAAGTAGAATTTCAAAAGGTCATCATATGAGGGCGCTATTTACTAAAATTTGATAAAAACATACAAAATCCTATATATTCTGATAAAAATGTAATTTTTTCTCTATCTGTTTGATTTGTATAGACATCTTGACATTTTGTTTGCATTATTATGCAATCTACTTTCCCTAGATTGAAATTTAAGACTGCTGTGTTGTATCTTGTATATTTTAGTGTCTAAATTATTTATAACTCAGACTGAATTGTACCTTAAAAGTGGAATGGGGATTACATTGCGCTACATACAAACAATTTCAGATTATTCACTTAGTAGTAACCCTATGTATCTAGTCCTGAGTGAGATTTTCGATAGCATGTAAGACAAAATGTTTTGGGAAAATTCTGGTCAGAAACTTGTTTTTTCAATATTTGAATTATACCCTCCCGTGCCAAAAGTATTGCAACATAGACACATTCATTACACAGGAGGCAACGTATGACATGATAATACGTGCTGTCTTAATTAAGTTGTAGTAAATGATTTAAGTTTTTATTATCAGGCACGATTCAGTAACATGTCAAGAATCATTTATCATGTAAATGTTATGAAGTTCTAGTATTTTGTTTGGTACCCGCGCATTCTGAAAATGGCGCGCATCCTCCTTGGTAGAGTCCCGTATAGAACATGCAGTCTTTTTGGGGTGATGCTGTCCCAGACCCTGAAGATAGAGCCGACCAAACCCTCCCTGGTGGTTTCTCCGTCCTTGGTGAGGGCTCTCTTGATGGCATCTCACAGATTCTCTATCGGGTTAGCATCTGGTCATTGTTCTGGCCACTGCACCCTGTTAACGCTTTTTTCGTCATACCATTGGTCCATCTGGACAGACCTGTGGGCCGGTGTGTTGTTATCCTGGAAAATGATTGGTGTTGCGCGTCGCCAAAGATGTAACCAATTGATGGAAACACGTGAGAGTCCAGAATCTCCCGATATTTTTGCGTTATCCATGTTCCCGTACACGACAACAAGATCGCCGACTCTACGTACTGAATACAATCGATGAAGTCGCCGACTCCATTTGCAACGACCCCAAACCATGACTGAAACTGCATTCCTTTAGTGTAGATCATGTTGCTTGGTCGTATGAGGTGTCGGATTCACGCCAGACTCTTACTCTTCCGTCGTGTAGAAAGCAAATCTACTCTCGTCAATTACAGCTGACTCCAATTGTCCTACACCGTCCAATCCCTACTCTGAGACCACCTGATGGCCCTCTGGGCTTGACACGAGATATGATAATCTCCTCCTGGAAATGCGGCATGAGGATTGTTGCTAGTCAAATTTCCCTTCCCTATGCGTTTACACACTCGTACACCGTTGACGGCATACCTGAAAGTGTTCAGCAATATGAGCCACCGAAACCCCCTCCTCATCAGGGCGACGATTTGCCGAGTTGCACTTAGATTACCCGGATATCTTGACATGGTTTGTTCATGAGGGCCTTGAATGAGAAGTGAATAATGTGCACCTTCCATTTATACCGAAATGTCGGTAATTATTCAATTATTTAGTACAAACACCGCTACAACATAGATAAGTAATTTACCAAAAATGTAACGAATTTCACCATGTTGCAATACTTATGGCAAGGAAGGTACTTCTGTTTGGCATCACATTTGTTTGTTTCAGAAAGAGAACAAATGAACACCTCTTGTTACAGTTCATTATTGATACCTACTCTCAAAAGTGTGACAGAAACTTCATGTGACAACTAGGTGAGTACACATTCATGCCTTTAAATGATTACCATGGTGACAGAAAGTGGCGAATGAATTGAATGCAAATTGAAGTTAACGACCACATTGAAAAATGTTTTTGATCATGAAAAGTTGTCTGAAATTTGCAGGGGAATGTCTGTGTGTGTAGAACTGTTAACTCCTTGTGCAACATTTGCGCTCTTATTTTTTTACTAAAATAAACGTACTATATGTCTCAATATTCATAATACATGTACACGGGGTACTAAATACATTCAGTTAATCACTGACACCTCACAAATGATCTGTTAGCATGAAGGCCTGTGAAAGCATGGTTGTGGCAATAGCTGATGTCAGTTAGATTCTATATTTCATGCTGTTTGTTTTTCTTTACTTTAAATCAATGGTATAAGCAAATACGGGTGACAAATAGCGTATACCTCAAATGTTATCATATTAAGCATTACACCATTTACTGTAGTGATCAGATATAATGCCAAAGTATCTTAATGCCAGGAAATTATCATAAATAATGATAAAATAATTAAGCATCTGCCTTCTGTGCCATATTTTGTAAGCTTTTGAAGCGCTTGATCCTAAACCAGCACCATGCAATCACAAAAGAGCACCCCGAGCTTGGGCAGGCTGGCTCCTGACCAATGCTAAATCACGAGCTAAATAATTAATTTGCCACAGTCCATAGAAGATGGCTTAAAACCTAATGCTGTCTATGCATATGGAACTGTAAGCCACTGGCTCGTCCTAACCATGTAAATGAGATTACAATTGATTTCACTTAACCAAACTGCTGAAGCATTTTTAATTTATGCTGAAAACCTGTGAATTGTTGTCAAGAACACACACACACAAAAAAAGTAATCTCTGACATTAAGATCACACTCACTACAATCCTAAACAATTTACATATGTGGACAACTGTTGGGAGGACACTTTCCCTGTCGTGGAACAACATCCATCAGAACATGCCATGCAAGCTCCAAAAAAAGACCCATCAGCAACAAAGTGTTACATACCAGTCTCACTTCTTTTCCACACCTTTAAGCTGTTCGAGCGACTAATTCTGACCCACCCAGGTACCCACCATGTGCAGTTGTATAACCATCTCTGATGAAGGAGCAGGCATGATTCCAGCCTAGGAAGTATTGCACAAGACAACTGCTTAACCTTACCCAACATATAGAAGATGTTTTCCAGTAAATGTCTTAACTGGAGTTGTGTTTGTAGACCTCTCATCAGCTTATGCTACTGTGCACAGACTCTACACAAACTACTGAATGTGAACAAAATGCACTTGACCAACATGGTAAAGACCTTGATTGAAAACAGACGCTTCTTCGTCGAGCTGTCTGGAAAGAAGTGTGGTTGGCGCAGGAAGCATTCTGGCCAAACTCTGTTCAACATCCATGGGCGTAGATATTTCATTGATACCTATTCATCGGGGGGGGGGGGGGGGGGTGATACGGAAGTATCTACGCGCCGCCCATGTCAACATCTATGTTAACGATCAACCTATATCTACTCTGAGACCAGGGTTTCATCTATTAGACGACCTGTGTATCACCACCCACAGTGATGACTTCCCTAAGGCAGAATCCACATTGTGTGAGGGATTTACCAACCTATCCTTGTACTACAAAGAGAACCATCTGAAGGCTAATTCAGTTAAACTAAATCTCAAATATGCGCCTTTCATCTGAAGAACATGCATGCAAACCAGAAACTGAAGATCACTTGGAATGGAACTAGACGGGGACACTGTGATAGTCCTGTCTACATAGGGGTGACCTTAGATAGATCTTTAAAGAGTACAAGGCCTGTATCACCCAGCTCAAAGGAAGGTCAGCTCCACGAATGCCTTTCTTGACAAACTGAGCACATCCAAATGCAAACCAAACAACAATCAGCTCTGGCTCTATGTTACTATGTTGCAGAATATGTATGCACGGGTGTGGGAAAGCTCAGCACATGCCAACAAGAACAAAAGCTGCCGTTATATCATGATGTATGAGACGAACGAGAACTGATAACGTATACCTAATCTCTGACATCGCATCCCAGCTGTAATAAATAAGGAGGGCTGCTGCTAGCCAGAAGGAACGACTGAGACAAACAGAGGTGAAGGACACCCATTTCATGTCTACCCACTGCATCCTCGGCGCTTTAAGTCACGGAAAAGCTTCCTTTCATGATCTGTTGAACCCCTGAACTACAGCGTGTCTTCAAGAAGGCTCAAACTCTGGGAAGAGAGGCTGAGCTCTAGGAAATATCGGTAGCCTACGCCTATGATGCCATCAGAGAAACTGTCCACACGATTCAACCATGCACCCCTGGGTGACTTTGCGTAGCCGGAATAGGCTTTGGCAGGCGTGGGGAAGATGCAAGGCAACATGTTGAACTGGGGATACATCGAAGGTGCATCAGAATGCGAGTGCGGTCAAGCCCCTCAGATCATTGACCACCTGCTTAGTTGTGACCTGGTACATGGAATGTGCACAATCAAAGATCCGACAGAGGCCTACGACGTAGCGCTCAGAATTGCCGGACATTGGCAGAAAGTTGTATGGTGATACGAAATGATGAATGAAACAAGCTCCAAACTGCTATTAAAGGTGGGGGTAATAAACACAAACAACCGATAATCTCCTTTGAAAGCAAACAGTTTATCAATCTGCAGCAGATAATGCCTTCACTGTACGGGAGATATCCTACCACGTAGAAAATGTAGACTTATCTCCAACACTTGTCTATCGCCAACTATTATCGAGGCAGAGCTCTGAAAAAAAAGCGGCCTTGTATATTGTTTTGATGAAAATGACACTTATAGGAGCGGCGATTGGCTTTTTCAAAATGAAAATGGGAACCTTAGGAGCCGCCGGATCGGCTGTAAAAACAGGGGTCTTTGAAGCGACACATACCTCTATTGAAAATATACATGAGTCCCCCCCCCCCCCCCCCCCCCCCCTCCCCCTTCGGGTCATTGATGATGATGGTTGACCAGGGTTTCATTACCGTTTCTTATCGACATGGCCACATTGATCTTTGTAGCTTATTTATGCCATGGATATCTCCTAAAAAAAATACATATAAAAGGAAAAAGTACGACAGATATGTGTTGTTCATTCCTTCGTTACTTAAGCTTAAAAGTGTGTATGCTCTGCCGCCGTTTCCCACACAGTGGATAAAACAGCGAATCGATATCAACAATGTTGCCATAGTGGCTTTTCAGGCCGTGATCCTTCCAAATATAGGGTTCTGAGGAAGACCAAATTATATTGAACGGCTACAACTTTATCTTTACCATTCACATGTGTTAATGACTAATGGAATGTCTCCACTTAATTGCTCTAAATAAACATTGATGTAAAATCATGCTTGATGAATATGAATAGTATGCTTCATCTTTATTAAAGAAAATGAGTTGCAGAAGATACAAAACAATTATGTACACACAGACTGCTCCTGTGCCTATAAGTTTTGTAAACTCTCGGTTTCTCTGGTAACCCCAAACTTATAAACATGAAGTTCCCGTATTCAAATATGAACTTTGTTAGTACTAGATTAACAGGCCTGAACAAGTGGTACGTAAAAACATCATATCGCAATGTATCATAATTGAGGAGGGATCAAATAATGAACTTGTCAACGAGACGTATTTGTTCTCTTTGAAAGAAAAGTGATGCCAAAGATAATAATACAAACTATTTAGAAAAAAAAAGTTTCTGGCAAGACGTCCCCACACATTTTGCCTTAATTTTATATCGTAATAAACATGCTATTGAAAAACTCATTCAGGACTAGATTCAGGTAAGGAGTGAATAAATAATCGAAATAGTTAATTGTGTGTAGCGCACTGTATTCCCTATTCCACTTTTAGGGTACAATCTAGAGGGAGTTATGCCTTATCTATACGCTAAAAGATATAAGATACAACATAACAGTCTTTAATTTCATTCTAGGCAAAGTAAAGTTGCATAATAATGCAAACAAAATGTCAAGTTGTCTATACAAATCAGGCAGATAGAGAAAAAAAAACATTTTTATCGGAATTTAAAGGATTTTGTATGTTTTTATCAAATTTTTAGTAAATACCGCCCTCATATGATGACCTTTTGAAATTATACTTATTGCAAACAGACGAGCCCTACTAGTTCTACATATGTGCCAAATATGAGAGCGATTGGTTCTAAAATAAAGAAATTAAAGAGGGAGCAATATGTACCGATTTGTGCACTACACAAAATGGCCATCATATGTCTTACAATTGCATATGACGCATGGTGATTACGTAATAAAAAATGTAATTTTTGTACATTATATTCAAAGGATAATAGCATTTCTGATTTGAATGTACTTTCAGAAATACACATAATAAGTTTAAGCTCATTATCATCATTCTCATGGTGAAAAAAATAAACTATACTAATGAACATTGGTTTTTTTGACCGTTTTGTTTACGGATATTCCCATGATTTTTCATATGCAAATTTGATGACGTCATAATTATATGAAGCGAATCAACTTTGACCATGAAACTTTTCCTCTGTCTTAGGCATATATCAAAATATGTATCAGCAAAATTTAGTTGATAAAGACTTGGCCATTATTAAATGAGAGCACTTAACGCAATCTCAATTTTCACCAACCCTAAGAAATGCAGCAAAAAATGAAAAAGTGCTATTTTTACATACCTCCAAAAAAGTAGTAAAAAAACATAGTGTATATGAGTTTTTTTCTTGTTAACATTTTGTTTCTAACATTAGACATATCAATGGACAAAATGACACCCAAGTCGGAGGATCATAGGGGGGGGTCCCCGGTAGACCCCTCTGGCCCACGGACTATTAGACTTTTTAGAACAATTTCAAAAAATGCTCGAAGACTACTTTGAAAAAAATCAGAATAGGTTTTTAAAAAGTCATTGATGACATCTCTATTGAATCATTATTTGCACAATTTTGTATGAAAAAAGGCTAAAACCATTGATTTTTTTTAAATAGCGCCCTCTTGAGTTGTAACGGCTCTTTATGAATGATAACAGGGGTTTTACTTAGTCGTTTGTAATTGTGTATACTTTTCGAGCATGGTGAAGTTATAACTACTGTATTACTTTGTACCGTAATGGTGCAGGTTTTGGTTACTAAAGTTAAGTTTGACCAATACTCAACTATCCCTTTATCGTGCATTTTTGTTGTTTGTGTGGAGGCCTGAGAAAGTACGTGTTGTTTCTTTTTAGAATAATTTCATAAATTTGTATGCATAACCTCAAATTATGGATTATAATGTAAAAAAATAAAACAATTCTTAAAAACTTGGTTAGATGCCGATCATGCCACAAACTAAGTGGCAATTGCTTAAAGGGAACAAACAGTTTTGGGAAACGCCCCACACACAAAAAATGCTTCCATCACCTATCACGCGAAAGAATATAACATAACTAAAATGTAGTACAGTTTTGGTGAGGCTGTGCACAATGCCACGACAAACTAATAAAGTTATAACTCTACCATGCTCGAATGGTATAGAAAATTACGAACGACTAATTAAAAAGCCTGTTATCATTAAAAAAGAGCCATTAAAACATAAGAGGGCGCTCTCTAAAAAAGCATTAGTTACAAACATTTTTCATACAAAAGTATGCATGTGATGTTGAAATAATGATTAAAAATGATTAGATAGAGAGATCATCAACAACTATTTAAAAACCTCTTTTGACATTTTTTGAAAAATTGTAAGGAATTTTATTTTTTTTTTTAAATCAACGAATAAATCTGGTCTCCAGATTTATTACGATCGGATATATTTATTGATATTTCAGCCATTTCTGAACCGATTTCGATCAAAAAAAGTTTATTCTGCCATTAAGATTATATGCTCTTTCAAATTTTAAACTCAGTTTTTAATAACCTTACAAAAAATATTCTGTGCAGCGCCCTATATACCAAAACTGAACTACCACTTTAATGTAAAGATTTTGACAAAAACTTATTTTAAATTGACTAATTAGGCATTAGAAGGTTCGAAATAAAACGGACTTTACAAAGTTCAAAATAACCACATGCGGATCCGTGTTTAAGCTGCGTGCTAAAGATATGTGCGAGCGCACGTGTTTATGATATGTGATGGGCTTGGCGATATCTTCAGCCCAACGCTAGCTTTGGCGCTAGTGGCGCGGACAGGTGCGAACGGGCGGTGAATTTAGATCAAATTTCACTGGCAAGCATTGGATTTCCTCCGATATTTCTGCATTTAACGATACTAAGGTGTGGATTCTACTACACAGGCCCCTTTTTATACTTATTCAACAATACGGATCAATTAGTTTGTTAATACAAATGTTTTCGGTACCTTTTCCACTACTGTTGTTTGGCTTTAACCATTTGTTTACTGTTTAACCCGAGGGAGAATGTTGTCGTTTTCAAGGGGAGTGCTAACCTTCTTTCCTTTTATTTCTTGCGACACTGTAATGGGCAATTGTAGGCTCAGAATTGGCGATAAATCTCAAATAGAAATTGAGTGTCGTTCTGTCATTGCAACACAACAATATTATCTAGCATTGCGCAACTGACACGAAACACTTCTTCAAATGTGTATGCTTATACTATTTCTTAATTGATACATTCGCTCCAGTTGATGCTCAAAAGGAATGAAACAATTACAAACGACTAAGTAAAAAGCCTGTTATCATTCAAAAAGAGCTGTTTAAAGAAAGAGGGCGCTTTAAAAAAACGAATTTGTTTAAACCATTTTAAATAAAATATTGTGCATGTGATGTTTTGTTGAAATAGTGATAAGATAGAGAGATAATCAACAACTACCTAAAAACCTCTTTTGACAATTTTTGAAAAGAGGAAGCATTTTAAAACGAATTTTAACGGCTGGTTCAGAATTATCGAATACTTGTGGGGCCCCGCATTTATTATGGATATTTCAGACGTTTCTGAACCGATTTTGATCAAATAAAGTTTATTCTGCCATTAAAATTGTATGCTCTTTCAAATTCGACACTCAGTTTTTCATTATCTCACCAAAATTTGTTTTTGTGCAGCGCCCTCTCTACCAAAACTCAACTATCCCTTTAAATATGAAGTCCATTTCTATATGACTTAAATATGTTGGGAAAACGATACCGTCAGTACACATGGTACATGAAGCTACGTTTTCAAAGGGATTTTCTTCGCATTCTTTCGCATCTAGGAATCGTTAAAAAATAAAGAAAGAACAACAACAACCATTAATTATTTCCGTTCAAAAACCAGGTGCGCTATACTAAATGCAGCTTAATTCCAATTAATGCCATCTTGACAGATCGCTCTATTGATTGAGACAGGGACACCTTCATATTTATTCATAGCTGAGGTTCGTAGTTAAACTACAACAATGGGTGAAACAATTGAAATATCACAGAATTATACCGTGTAATGTGAAATTAGTTTCCAAGTTTAAAAATGAGCGTGGACACAAATGTTTATTCACAATAAAAACCAGCATGTAATCCTTACCGATTTCACACAGATCCCCTTCATAACCAGGTGCGCAGGTACAGTTGACGGAGTCAATACCATGTGAACAAGTTGCTCCATTGATGCAGGGGTTGCTTGCACATTCGTCCGTATCTAAGGAACATAATAAATAAACAACACAATATTAAATAAAACATAATTTGAGTTTAATTCTGTAGGATTTCAATGTTTTGAGAAAATAATGTGAAAAATCTCTACTTGATTAACCACGCAAAATGATATATTGTTCATCATGTTGATGGATGGTGCCAGGTAGTCATTGCCGATAGAGGGTATTCACCATTAGACAGTAATAATCTGCATTGTCTATGTAACAAGGGTTACAGTGAGTGTTTAGTACACTCACAGTATATTAATGTTATACTTCACTTAAAGTGTATGTTGTAATTTACAAGTATATAATATTGTACACTGTACTTGTAGGCTTAATATATGTTGTGTTAAACTTGTTCGACTTTAGCTTTTAGGGCATTGATGTTTTGATATTGGAGGTCCATATTATGGATTATAGCCCATATAGAGATAAAGGTGCGCACACATTAAACTACCAGTAACAACCACAAGAGTCAGAGAATACAATGAAACTGTTTGTATGGGAGCAGAGATGGAGGGGATTAGGGGGCTCTATATCCCTCCAGCACAGAGATGAACAGTGCAAGGGGTTTGCATCCTCACTTTTGTGATTGCAAGCTCTAAGCCCTGTATCTCTCTGTGTCTGCTCTCTCCAGGTAAGAAAACTCCCATTTGTTTTGTACATAAGTTTAGATTTAGGAATAAGTTCTTGGTATAGCCTTTGCATGTGATGTGTATGTTGCGTGGAGTACAAGTCGGGTAGATTGAAGTTGTAAAGTTATATTACTTGTTCACTTCATCTTACTTGTAGTATAATTTCTTGTATTATTACTTCTTCTTCTACTTCTTCTTCTTCTTCTACTTCTTCTTTTCTCTCTTATTTGCTTTTACTTCTGTCTTCCATTAGTTTTCTATTTCTTTCTTTATTGGATTAGATATAATATTCGCTGTAATATAGGGCAGTTAGCTGTGTTGTGATTATGCTTGAACTGTTGTATAAGAGCCGTGATACTTAATGAAGTGTAAACGTTTATATTAATGTAGCATAAAGCGATGCCGTTAGATTACTTTAGCGTGTTCCATTTAATACTTTGTTATGCTTTGATATAGGATATGAATAGATCGACAAAAGTTGATTCCTAGTCATTATGTAGGCCACTCATTTTGTTAGTAATGCATTACTAAAGTATGCAAGGTTTGAACGAACAACATGATTTATAGGACATAATGCGTGATATCATTTAATCTCGCATAGTATTAGATTATGTTTTGACTAGTTGAGTTAGTATTTAATTAATAATGATCTTAATTGCCTTATACGTATGATACATTAAAGGAACATGGTTTGCTTTATAATAATAATATTGATAGTAAATATAACGGTAACGATTATACAAACGAATAATGATTATAGAAAGTTAAAGTAATCATATGTGTTAACATTGGTCTGCTTAATTTGTATTCTTGTTTGATATTAATACGAGAGGGACACAACAAATTATAGTATTTGCATTATGTGATTATTTGGTAAAGGAAGTGGTTTCGTTTTAGGAAACACTTTTTGCAAATAACCTACAGCCAGGTATATATCACATGTATAGTTGTTACGCACAAGTTTGGGTATATTCTTGTATTCTGAATATAATGCACTTGTAGTAATCATGTGATCATATGACATGTTTGATTGATCTTGAGTTGTTAATAAAGACTTTTGTGATTGCAAGCTCTAAGCCCTGTATCTCTCTGTGTCTGCTCTCTCCAGGTGTTCAAGACAGTATACTACTGGGTTACATCTGTATGACTTATTATACATATTCAACAATGTATCAGGTAAATTTATAAGAGTAAAGTATATTACATACGGACACTTTCAAAATGCATGTATAGCATATCCACTTTGAGTCTGAGTTTATTGATTTCATAGCGGTAAATCATCTGTTATGAACCAGGTGCTGTTTTTCAGCAAGGCCGTGCATTACAAATATGAATAGATAAAACAATATAAACCTTGTAAAGATATAATGTAACACGTTTTGATAAAGTTTAGATAACCTTTGAACGGAACGAAAAAACAAAAACAAACAAAAGCGATCCGAAGCAAAAACAATGAGAAATAGGAGAAAAGGCATTGGAAATTTTATTAATAACATAATAAAACGATATAAAGTTGTCTTACCTATTTTACATTGAATCCCTTCGTATCCTGGTGCACAGGTACAATCGTATGAGTTTAATCCATCATTACATGTAGCTCCGTTATCACACGGGTCACTCTCGCATTCGTTTGAATCTGTGAATCAGGATTAAATATCAAAATGAACAAACGAAATTAGTTTTCACCGGGATTCGAATTTGTGACCTCCGGATTGCTAGAACGGTACTGTACCAAGTGAGCTAGAAAGCCTTTTTAATGTTTATTCTTCCCTGAAATCGTTTATTTCTGTTCATTCCACCCCCCCCCCCCCCCTAAATGGGATGGTGAGCAATGAAACTAAGATACTTTTATAATTACAAATATTTATTATCAATGATAAACAATAGTTACATCCATTGGCATCATAGAGTTCCTCAATTTATAACTGATAATTTGGAGCTCCTGAAATAGCAATGCAATATGCTAAAAAAAAATGTGTGGAAAGGGGGTGTAGGCTTGTAGCCCAAAGTTATTTCCAGTAAAGACTTATCAGTTATAGACATGTTTATTTGTGTATGTTTGGTTCTGGATGCATCATCCTGACTTAGTGGCGTAGATACGGGGGGGGGGGGGGGGCGCCCCCTCCCCTCCGTACCTACCACGGTACGCCATTGTCCTGACTGATGGATCCTGTCGAGAACTCGAGAAGAAGGATAAGTAGTCATTTTGTCGGGTCGTGATGTTTGGTTTGTTTATATTTAATTTTGATGATTTCAAAAACTCAGTCAGTTGATTTGTTTTCAATGCAAATTAATGCTGGTTTACGAACAGAATACCGATTTAAAACAAAGTACAAAGACTTTAAAGGGCGCTGCACAAAATATTATTTTTGGTGAGATTTGAAAGAGCATACAGTTTCAATGCCAGAATAAACTTTATTTGATCAAAATCGGTTCAGAAACGGCTGAAAATGTCCATAAATATATCCGATCGGAATAAATCTGGGCCCCAGATTTATTCGATGATTAAAAAAAAATTAAAATGCTTACACTTTTTAAAAAAGTGCAAAAAGAGGTTTTTAAATAGTTGTTGATGATCTTTCTATTTAATCATTATTTCAACAAAACATCACATGCATAATTTTGTATGGAAAATGGTTGAAACCAATGCCTTTTTAGAGAGCCCCCTCTTGTGTTTTGAATGATAAGCCTTTTCTTAGTCATTTGAAATGTTTTATTCCTTTCGAGCATGGTGGAGTTATAATTATTAGTTTATAAAGTAATGGTGCAGGTTTTGGTTACTAAAATTCAGTTTGATCAAAACTATACTCTCTTTACCAAGACTCAGCTATCCCTTCAATTTGGGGTTATAAACAAAATACTGAATAAGACGGAAGACTTCTATATAACTTTATATAATGAGAAAAAAACAACAAAATAGAATACATTTGAAAATGTCATTATTTATACTTACCGACGCAGATCGGAACACTCTTGTCCCACGTCCCATCGTCGCACTCGCTTTTAGTACAGGGGTCCGGGTCCGAATCGGAGGAACATACCACGGTGTACCCTTTTTTACACGTGTAAGTTGCAACCGTCCCATCAGTATAGTACGCTCCGGCTCTGTCCGTTTCGTTCGGCACAGGTTCGTTGACGAAAGTGACCTGCGGGTTCTCCGTAACATTCGGCTCCAGGCAATATGCTACAATGACATTGGCATAAATGTGGTGGTCTTAGTAATATCAGATTTGAAATTGAATGGAAATGAGCAGATTTGTTGACACTGGTGCGAATTGGCTCGTGTTCCAACTGGTACAGTGGATCCACGATCTACCGTAAAGTCGCAAATTCGACACCAAAGCTCATCGAATTCGTCCCTTGAGTTCAGGTTCAAGCCAAATTTGTACAGGATGGTTAGTATTCGTCTACATTAAATAAACAAAGGCGTATATCAGGGCACTTTCTTCAGGGGGCTTGAGGACTTTTATCCGAGTATTCCTTTAATATATTTTTCATTATTTTAATGGTTGCCCCATATTCAAGTATTCTGCCTCAATCGATCATGTCGATGTTCCATGTCTCATTGAGGAGATTAAGCAAGATAAGATAGTTTCCTCTCAAAATCATAAATCATGGCATGATTTATCCCTGGATATTGGTGCTTTTGTCGGAATGGCTGAGTATTGATAATTTATAAACTCTCGAGATGCAGACAGCCCCCATATACATGTTTAAGTCCCCGTCGTGGTAATCTGTGCATAATGGTGACAATACAAATCAAGCCATGAGGTAAGTTTAGTTCAGTTTTTCAGTTTAGTTTATTTCATTTCCCCCCCCCCCCCCAAAAAAAAAAAAAAAGTTTAGTCCATGGACGACGAAAAATAATGTCAATTTTTGCAATTAAAACCACGTGGGTGAATTGGTATTGTTAATGAACTAATCTTTTCTCTCTATAAATGTATACAAATATTGTAAATTCTAAACTGCTAAAATAAAAAATAAAAATTATACGGGGACTCCCCCACCTTGAACCTCGGCATAGGCCCTAAAGCGGGCTCCTGCACTCCGCACGTTCAAAGGCTTCGCGTTAAGCCGCTCGCCATGCGTGCAAGCTACCATGACTACTAGCAAACGATATCCATTGATTTGGGTGTCACTCTGTTATACCCCCCTCACACAGGCTACGCTCTCGCTGCGCTCCTAATCCCCATTCATAAATTTGGCAGTGGGAGGCGAAGCATTGTCCGAACGATGATTAAATGACGAATGAATGGGAGGATTATCGCACATAGGTGAAAGGATAGCCTCTCATGCATGGACATACAATGGCTCCCTGAACAAAAGAGTAGATCGCCAAAGACCCACGACCGCTTTCGACATGTCGAAGGCGGCATTAAAGGTAATTTGTGTCCCCCCTCCCCTCCCCCTGTCACATCCTGGACACGCAAATACGTTTGAATATGGTAGCGCGACTCGTAAATGGCGTCACATGATTATCGGCAAAGTGTAGGATCCAAATGTCAGTTCATTCATCAAGTACAATCAGCCACACACATTTTGCGATTTGTTGGTTTACAATGATCGTTCTTATTTGAAGAGTTTATTTCAAAAAGGGGCTATATCCACTTTTTCAATTTCGGAGAAAATCAGGTTTCTTTGTCCAACTTTGTACACGTGCCTATGGGAATATGAAAATTGAACGTGCCATATTTTGATTTTGATCTCGTAATTCGTCCTAAAATTCAGATTTCTAGATAGCTACGTAGCTTATTAATGCGCTGATATCGTTAACTCATTTTGTTATGGACAGTGGATATAGCCCCTTTTGGAATTAAGCTCTTCATTTATTATTTGTTTCATTTGCAAACAACATAATTCCAGATTTGAATTCCACAAAATATGATTATGCATGTACCTTCACACGTTGTGGTTGTAGCTGCATTAAATGTACCATTACTGCAGTAGACGACGTTGATCCCATTAAACTGCCCAGGTGTTTCACATGACATGTTAACGCCAGAAAGGTGGTTAACAAGCGTTTCATTCCCTAGGTAGGTTGTAGAGTCTGGGTCTAAGCCGACCACGACGATATCATCATCGAACTGAGTAGAACTGCACTGAGCTGTATGGTCAATGAAATACAATACTACTCATTCATCAGACATATTTTAATTAGGTCTTTCTATCTTTCTGAACGAGCTACCTCACCACAATTTAGTTTGTAGAAGTTTGTGTCAAATATACAAATCACAATATCCCATTAGCGTAATAAAAGGACTGTACAAGATTATACAGGGTGGTCCCCCCAAAACGGAACGGGGTACTTGCCATAATAACGAAACATGATGAGTATGTTCAAGGAAAAGGGCATCTTTTACAAAGAATTTTTCTACCAAGAACAGTATTTTGGGACAAGTATTTTTAGTTTTAGGACGTCTTTAGTGAGACCATGTCAGGTTCCCATTTTTGTCAATTTTTACCAAGTAAGTGTCTGATAAATCGCACTTCCTGCCCGTCATAGCATCGAACAACTATGCCCATTATCTCGGCACACAGCTGAATGCACACTAACAATGGCGCGCGTATTGCTCGTTGTTCGATGCTATGACGGGCAGTAAGTATGATATATCAGGCACTGACTTGGTACAAATTGGCAAAAATGGGAACCTGACATGGTGTCACTCACAGCGCCCTAAAGACAAAAAATACACAACCAAAATGACTGTTCTTGGTATCGTTTTATATCGGAAAAGACAACCTATCCGATGGACATAATCATTTTGTCACTATATTTTGGGAAGTGCCCCGTTCCGTTTTTTTGGGCCACCCTGTATATGACCACATGTGCATTGCTACAAATGCACTGACATACATTGACATATGTGCCAAATAGTGCTCAAATCACACAATTCTTGCAAGAAGATTAATAACATAACTGTAGAAATAGGTGCCAAAAATACCTATTCAACCATTCAACTGGAGTCAAAATACATATTTTGATGTAAAGTATAATATCAAATAGTTTAAAGTAACTAAAGAATATAAAAGACAAACAAAAAAAATCATACAAAAACGATGATGATGATCATAATGATAATACATAAGACAATCATATTGATGATGATGTTGATGATGGCGACGATAATACACTGCTTCTACTGCTACTTCTACAACAACAACTACACTAAAAAAAAATAAAGTGCTAAAAAACGAGTGCTAAATACGAGTATGCACTAGAAACGCTATTTCTAGCACTTCACGTGCCAATTACGTCTGCGAAATGATGAGGTGCTGAAAAATCGGTGCTGGAAGTAAGTGCTGAACTTTAAGATGCTCGTTTTGCACTTGAAGTGCTGCCCTGTAAAAGTGCTAGTGCTATGCTGCACCACATCGTGCAAATTATGCACCTGTCGTGCACTTTGTACCGGTCGCTGCATGCTCGACAATCGGACCCGATTCGGGCCTAGCCTCGCCGCGGCGCCGCAAGTCGCGCCACGCCGAGAGTCTTTCAGCTGCAAAACGGACACGCGATCGACCACAAACACGGTAAGCAGCCAAAATAAGTTATCATTTATGACTGTGCATGTAAATATATTTGAGTGGAATTTCTATAGGTAATCAACAAATATGAAATCTACCAGTGTGTTGAGGTTTCTAAATCAATAGTTAGTTCGTAATTTGTTTGGAGGTGCAGAATGCAGTGCACATGTTGCAGTTAAAATGTACTGTGTGTTAATGAATTGGCATAATTGCACTTGAACCTGCGGTTTGCCTCAACACACTGGTATATTTCATATTTGTTGATTACCTATAGAAATTCCACTCAAATATATTTACATGCACAGTCATAAATGATAACTTAGTTTGGCTGCTTACCGTGTTTGTGGTCGATCGCGTGTCCGTTTTGCAGCTGAGTTCCAGCACCTTAAGTGCTTCATTCTAGTAAGCATTTTGCTTGAATTTGAAGCACGCTAGGTGTCGATTTTAAGCACTACAAGTGCTATTTATATAAAGTTGTGAAGTTTCCTACACTCGAAAAACAGAAGTGCTGTTTTTAGCACTTGGAGGGCTACATTCAGCACCTTTCCGGTGCTCGCATAGGGACAGCACAGCCTGTGCTGGTTCGGCACTAGAACACGTGGTGCTATAGCACCATTTGTGCAAGATTTGTAGCACTTGAAGTGTTTTACTAGCACTTTTGCTTGTGCTGAACTAGCACTGAATGTAGCCCTCCAAGTGCTAAAACGGCACTTCTGAAGTAGTGCAAAACTCGCACGTGTTCTAGTGCCGAACCAGCACAGGCTGTGCTGTCCCTATGCGAGTACCGGAAAGGTGCTGAATGTAGCCCTCCAAGTGCTAAAAACAGCACTTCTGTTTTTTTGTATTGTACCACTACCACTACTACTACTACTACTACTACTACTACTACTACTACTACTACTACTACTACTACTACTACTACTACTACTACTTCTACAACAACTACTACTACTACTACTACTACTACTACTACTACTACTACTACTACTACTACTACTACTACTACTACTACTACTGCTGCTACTGCTACTGCTACTGCTACTGCTACTACTACTACTACAACTACTACTTCTACTACTACTACTACTACTACTACTACTACTACTACTACATATATTACTACTACATATATTACTACTACATTATTGCATTATTGCATTGAACTTCTTCAATATTGGAATAAAATCCAGATACAACCATTCATGCACGACTTGTCACGGTCAAATAGCCACCGCAAGGTATGTTTTCAAAAATAGCAAAAATGGAACATCCATTCAACCATATACATGCTGATAAGCACACTCTAAAACACTTTATTATTGACAAGGCATTATCTTTTATTACAAATGTGATTTTTTGTTCATCTCAATACAAACAGTATAAATGAAGACAAATTGTGAGCCTTTAAAGGTTTTATTTTCATTCAAACGTAACAAAACGGGGAATTCCATGGAAAAAAGTTTATTCGTCGAAACCGTAGTTTGTGCACTTATTTCAGCCTGAAACTTGGTATAAAGTCTTCTAAAAAATTCTACTGTAGTCCAAAGATCTTCAAAATCCGATGTCACCCTTGGCCAACCATTTCGGCAGTCTCTAACACGTCATTTCTCTAGGTAAATATGGTTACAATAGACCGCTTCTGTAATGTATGCTAATACTATGCGCATGACGTCAGACTCTCCGTCGTCAAGCTTAACAATAGTAACTAGGTCCGGCAAGCTAGCTTGCCGGACATGCTTACTTTTGTTAAGCTTGCCGACGGGGACTCTGACGTCATGCGCATATTATTAGCATACATTACAGAAGCGGTATAATACCGCATGAAACAGACAAGCTTTATGCCTCGAAGACAGACCAGTATGTTGATGTTCTCATAACCTGGCCCTGTGTTATTGAAAGATATATATGTTTTTAGTTTGTTCATGACATAAGGTTAAATAATGTCATAGTTAACTTGCCCCACACATCTTGTTTTAAGCAAACACTTACTATCATATTAGTCGAATTGTGCGGTCCTCCATTGTTTTTGCTATTTTTGAAAACCGACCTTGCTATTGTCAATTGACCATGGCAGTTCATGCATGAACGATTACACTTTAAATGTATACCCTGCCTGTAAAAGACTTAATTTTCTTTAATTTGATATAATTATGTACATTTTATTGTACATAAATATTAAATATTTCAACTTAAACAAGGGTTCTGTTTCTTTTTTGCGGAGTATATATAAAGTATAAATTATTTCATGACGTATGGTTAATTACCCCAGCAGGTGAAAAATGTGGGGGGTTCCCATGTTCCATTCCTGCAGTAGTATGTTGGTTCACCAGTCTCGGTTGTTCTCTCTGCACAGTCTAGCGTCACGTATCCAGAGTAGTCACCGGCGTAAGTCTCCTGGTCCGGATTGTAAATTATTCCAAAGGGATCGTTGATGGTTGCCTCCAGATATGTTTTAGTACAGTTTATAATGGTCTCTGATGGAAAAAAAAGAGAAAGTAAGGACAAAATATATTTTTTCAGAATTGTTGTGCCTTTAAATGAATGAATTACGGCTCTATAGAAGGAAAATACTGTATGTCCACGATATCATTTTATTAACAAATGTGATAGGTCAGGTCATCCCTGCATGGCTCTATATTCATAGGCGCCGGAAGTGGGGGGGCAGGGGGGGCGGCCGCCCCCCAATCCAAAAAGTGGGGGGGCAAAACGCAATTTTGCCCCCCCAAAAAGCCCCCCCCCCTCCAAAAAAAAAAAAAAAGAGTGGGAAAGACACAATCAAATGTATGAGCTTACGTTTAAAAACTAGTTTATACATCCATTTTCAATTTTCGCTGCGCGCTTCGCGCGCGAACAGATTATCTCAGTTTGTTGTAAACATCTGATGAGCATGGACATTTTATTATTTTTTTTAAAACTCGGATTCTAAATTTCCTTCACAGGTATGGCATGCAGTGCACCATTTCAAGTATATAAATGCAAAATCTTCCCCGTGGGAGGGGGATACCCCCTCCCAAACCCTCCCCCTCTGGCTCTGCCCAAGCCCTCGGTCGCTTCGCTCCCTCGGGATTCATCATTCAACCCAGGCCATGTTGTTGGATCATACATGCGCCATAATTATGGTTTATGTTGGAACTATGTATGACACTAAGTACAATATTTATGTGTGAGTTTGGGTGCATATTTATTAGTGCGTCAATTATTTGTTTACTTCATGAAAAATATAGCAAATTATAACACGCTTTCCTAGATACAGTTAATCTTAAGCCCGAATTTCCTATACACCGTGTCCCAGAAAAAACGAAACCGGGTTTCATGGCAGAAATTTTATGTTATAATGAATAATTTCCTTGATGATATATATATGTCTGAAAAGCTATGTGTCTCTTCTTTTATTTGATATACAACTTATGGCACATAATTCACGCATGACTGAATTAGAACGATAGAAAATGGTGTTACCAAAATTCAATTTGCGCGCAGAAATTGCAAGTTTGGGTGATGTTTTGGGGAGAGTTTTAAGAGTAGTAAACGTACTTATTTTGAAAAAGGACAGACACCGCATGAAAATTCATAATTCTATCTTTTATATGACAAATCATGATTAAAAAATAAATTATATATGCCAGAGAACGAATCATAGGCGCCGGAAGTGGGGGGGCAGGGGGGGCGGCCGCCCCCCCAATCCAAAAAGTGGGGGGGCAAAACGCAATTTTGCCCCCCCAAAAAGCCCCCCCCCCTCCAAAAAAAAAAAAAAAGAGTGGGAAAGACACAATCAAATGTATGAGCTTACGTTTAAAAACTAGTTTATACATCCATTTTCAATTTTCGCTGCGCGCTTCGCGCGCGAACAGATTATCTCAGTTTGTTGTAAACATCTGATGAGCATGGACATTTTATTATTTTTTTTTAAACTCGGATTCTAAATTTCCTTCACAGGTATGGCATGCAGTGAACCATTTCAAGTATATAAATGCAAAATCTTCCCCGTGGGAGGGGGATACCCCCTCCCAAACCCTCCCCCTCTGGCTCTGCCCAAGCCCTCGGTCGCTTCGCTCCCTCGGGATTCATCATTCAACCCAGGCCATGTTGTTGGATCATACATGCGCCATAATTATGGTTTATGTTGGAACTATGTATGACACTAAGTACAATATTTATGTGTGAGTTTGGGTGCATATTTATTAGTGCGTCAATTATTTGTTTACTTCATGAAAAATATAGCAAATTATAACACGCTTTCCTAGATACAGTTAATCTTAAGCCCGAATTTCCTATACACCGTGTCCCAGAAAAAACGAAACCGGGTTTCATGGCAGAAATTTTATGTTATAATGAATAATTTCCTTGATGATATATATATGTCTGAAAAGCTATGTGTCTCTTCTTTTATTTGATATACAACTTATGGCACATAATTCACGCATGACTGAATTAGAACGATAGAAAATGGTGTTACCAAAATTCAATTTGCGCGCAGAAATTGCAAGTTTGGGTGATGTTTTGGGGAGAGTTTTAAGAGTAGTAAACGTACTTATTTTGAAAAAGGACAGACACCGCATGAAAATTCATAATTCTATCTTTTATATGACAAATCATGATTAAAAAATAAATTATATATGCCAGAGAACGAATACAATGAAAACATGCTTGATTCCAGCCCAAATGAGTAACTTTCCTGATATAGCCCGTTTCCTGATCCCCATGTTTGTGTAAATTCACTCATGCATCAAAGTCCATTGTCAGCTGCTAGTCAGGAAAGCTGAGCGACTTCTTACTCAACTTTCACTCATTCGGGCAGAAATCAGGCATGTTTTCATTGTACTTGTTCTCTGGCATAAATCATTATTTTTTTAGCATGAGGTGTCATGTAAAAGATAAAAATGTGAACTTTTATGTGGTGTTTGTCCTTTTTAAAAATAAGTACGTTTACTACTCTTAAAACTCACCCAAACTTCAAATTTATGCGTGCAAATTGAATATTGGTAACACCACTTTCCATTGTTCTAATTCAGTCATGCTTGAATTATGTGCCATAATTTGCACATCAAATGAAAGAAGAGACACAGAGCTTTCCAGGCATATATATATCATCAATTAAATTATTCATTATGACAGAAAATTTCTGCCATGAAACCCGGTTTCGTTTTTTCTGGGACACGGTGTATAGGTATGCACCAGATTGCACAATTTCAAGTCCATAAATGCAAAATCTTTCTTACCGTGGGAGGGAGATATCCCCTCCCAAACCCTCCCCCTCCCTCCCTGCCCCAGCCCTCAGGCGCTTCGCTCCCTCGGGACTCATTATTGGCTGTGTGTTGTTGGATCATACATAATGTTGCATAATTATGGTTTATGTTGTTGTGTGTGTTTTGGGGTAAACATTTATTAGTTTGTCAATTATTTGTTTTCTACGTGAAAAATATATTAAAACTTCCTGGTCAGTGGCGGATCTATGGGGGGGGGGGGGGGTTTAGGGGTTTAAACCCCCCCCCCCCCCCCCCTTGGGCTGCCAAGTGAAAATGTGATGTAGAAAACATCACTTACGGGGGTTCAAAATAGCAAAAAAATCGCCGCTTCGCGGCTCGTGGACGATGCTCCGCATCGTCATTGGGTCAAACCCCCCCCTTAGCAAAAAAGACATCACTTACGAGGGTTCAAAATAGCACAAAAAAAATTCGCCGCTTCGCGGCTCGTGGACGATGCTCCGCATCGTCATTGGGTCAAAACCCCCCTTAGCAATAAGACATCACTTAAGAGGGTTCAAAATGGCAAAAAAAAATCGCCGCTTCGCGGCTCATGGACGATGCTCCGCATCGTCATTGGGTCAACCCCCCCCCCCCTTAGCAAAAAGCTAGATCCGCCCCTGCTGGTCGATCAAATCATATCCCGCTTTCCCAAATACAGCCGAATTTCCTATCTAGGTATGCACCAGATTGCACAATTTCAAGTCCAAAAATGCAAAAGCTCCCTACCGTGGGAGGGGGGACACCCCCCTCCCACACCCTCCCCCCGCTCAGTCGCTTCGCTCCCTCGCAATGTCTCACTCTCACATCTGGCTCAAAGTTGGCAATCCAGAGTGTGGTTGGGCATGAGCCCCTACACAGACAAATGGTGAGCCCCCTTGGGGTTTTGCCCCCCCAATCCAAAACTGCTTCCGGCGCGCCTGTCTATATTGCAGCACAATGTTTCATGGATCATGTATATAGTGGTGCGCAGTTTCAGCAAGCTATTTAAAAAAATTTATTGTTAATGATTTCTTAGTCTTTAGTAAGTAAATAGTATTTTGGGTTTGACAGAATGTATTATTTGATTAAAGGGATAGTTGAGTAAAACCGCTGTTATCATTCAAAAAGAGCCGTTACACCTCAAGAGGTCGCTATTTAAACAAATCATTGGTTTTAGCCTTTTTTCTAAATTGTGGATTTAATGTTTGTTAAAATAATGATTCAATAGAGATATCATCAACGACTTTAGAAAAAAACTATTCTGATTTTTTTCAAAGTAGTCTTCGAGCATTTTTTTTAATTTTTCTAAAAAATTTAAATATCGCCCGGTGATTGCCGGTGAAGAACATTTTGAATAAAAATATATTTATGGATATTTCAGCCGTTTCTGAACCGATTTTGATCAAATAAAGTTTATTCTGTCATTAAAATTGTATGTTCTTTCGAATTTGACAGTCGTTTTTTTCATTATCTCACAACAAAATATCGGGGGGCACTTCGGGAAATACCAATACTCAACACTACCTTTAATGCCGTTGATTTTGTAAAAATAATTGAGTATTACAAAACCACAGGCATACATTTAACTATAAATACATTATTCCGAGGGATAACAATATATCTGAAATCAACTTTTAATGCGTGACGGCTACTATGTAAAATGCATGGCTTGTGGACTAAATTGAGCATAGGAAAAATATGCAATACGAACTTGCGTAAATTGATTAATGCATGTCATAAAACGGCTCTGAAAAATTCAGTAACGTGATAGGTTAAATCCTGTCACGTGACTATTTATTAATTTCAACAAATCTGCACGAGCGTGCTAATATCACTTTTATTGCACACCTTCGGAACGGCTGTTACGTCACAATGCTTTATTTTATTTTATTTTTTTATTTTTTATTTTTTTCCCCCGAAACACAAGTAAATACAGTAAATACAAAAGATTCGGAGGGATGGCCCATTCAGCGCCGTCTATGCAGACATTGCTGTTCTACCATGGGGTCCCTTAACAAAAAATATACTAACAATAATTAACAGCAATTTACAATAATTAACAGTAATTAACAATATAATCAAAAATGAATTTCAACAAACAACCTTTAACAGCAATTAACAATAACTAACAATGAATTTCAACAATTATTATGATTACAAGCTACAACTACGAGTGCAGCCTACAGTCTGTACTACTGAAATTAATATCATCGAAGAGGATTAAACGAAACTTTGTATAAAAGAATGCAATTTCTTATTAAATGCAAAAATACTTGGCGAGGATTTTATTTCAGAGGGAAGAATATTATATTCATGCGCGCCTCTATAAAGAAATGTGCGTTTAAGAAATTCTGTTTTTGGTTTTGGTAAAAATAAATTTCCATTTGATCTTAGAGAATAACTATAATCACAAAATTGAAATGATCTTTTTAAATAAAGCGGAGTTAATTCATGTGTTGCCTTATATACCATTGAGTTTAAATGAGAACTTCGCCTTGCTGCTAATGATTTTAAACCAACTCGACCATGCAAATCTATAATTGACATATGTCTGTAAGGGCTAACCCCTAACAAAATTCGGCAAGCTCTGTTTTGGAGCTTCTGCAATAAATCAGTGTGTTTAGTACAGGCAGTTCCATATACCAAGTCTCCATCATCAAATATTGGGAGAATCATTGCATTATACACAATTTTCAAGTTTAAAAAAGTAATATTATATCTTAAACGAGATAGAAGACCTATCAATTTACTAATTCGAATACAAATATTTTCAATGTGTAAATTCCACTTTAAATTTGAATCAAGTATCATACCAAGGTATTTTGTAGACTGTACATATTGTATTTCCTTGTCATTTAATTTTAAGTTTAAATGATTACATTTATGTAACATCTTATTAGAACCAAATACCATACTGACCGTTTTATCAAAGTTAAGGCTCAGTTTAGAATTACACAGCCAGCTATATATATTCAGTAAGTCGGAATTAATTGTTTCTTCTATAACATTTGTGTCCTTGTGAGAAAAATAAATCACTGTATCGTCTGCATATAAATGTACATTGCAATGCTTTATGTGTTTCACAATATCATCAATATATATGTTATAGCAACAAATGGACTTGTCCATTTTTATATTTATTTATTGAATGATTTACTTTATGATTTTTATTGTATACAGTTAGGCGTTGTTACGTCATTAATTTAGCTTTGTTACGTAACGCGCGTTTAAGGGATATGCGCCGTGATTAAGCGTTTACGCAGTAAAATAATATTTGCGCTTATTAATAACAAATTTGTTCTTTTATAATCATTCCGATATTTTGCTGTAAAAAGAAGTGGGCGCAATTTCGAACAGACTCATAAATAAACTGAATCGTCAACTATCATCAACTTATCCATCTCATTTATGGATTCGTCGCCGGCCATGAATTACAAATTTGAACACCGCATCATAGTTGCTGTGATCATATCATAGATTGACCTGCTTCTGCGAAGACAGTGTTGTGTTGTTGTGTTGTTGCGTCGTCGTATATTTTAATTAAACTTTCAATTATATTATAATAAGAAACAACTCTAATTAGTCTCGTTCTTTCCCACTCAATCTTTGTTACCTAGCCTTTAGTTTAGTTAATTTGTCCTTCCATTATTTAGTTTATTTAAAGTGTAAATTCCCCTTCAAATACCGAGTAAACGTACGTGTTTCGTCGGTGACATAATTTTTGGTGCCAAAACCCGGGATATTAAGATTGAACGAAAGAACGAGCTTGTAATTTAATTTTAAAAATATAATAAAACCAAAATAAAACACAATACAGCACTGTCACGGGATCTACAGACGTGATGGAGACGCCACCTCCACACTTGTCACCCGTCATGTCACGGGATCCTCGCAGCACTAGGCCAGCAACAGCAACAAGGTCGCCGATATCGCCACTTCAACTGGCGGGCTTCGATCCGATGCCAACACCGGTGCCCGAACATATACGATGTCACCCCCAAGCCCCGGCAGTTCTCGTTTCCCATCAAATGAAAGGACCGAATGTGTTCACCGGTAAAGGTGGCGTCAATATAGATGACTGGGTTAGGGATATGCGATTTGTATTGGAATCAAAAAGTCATGCAATGTCCCCACAGGCTCAGTTTAATGAGATAGTAAGGAATACCAGCGGCAGGGCTCGAGATCTCATGCTAAATCTGGAGCTTCACGGCGAGGAGCTGTCGACTGAGAGAGCGTTCAGGGAGCTCATCGATGAGTATGGAGACAGCGATCTCACATCGTCACCAATGGCCAGTTTTTATGCAAGGACTCAGCAAGCGAATGAGTCACCGGCGGAGTATGCGGTCGCCCTGGAAGCGAAACTGCGAGTGGCTAGGGACCGTGGAGACCAAGCTGCACTAGCTGGTGAATCAGCACGTGATGCAATGTTAACCACGCAGTTCATGTACGGTCTGAGAAGCCAAACTGTAAGGGCACGACTTGCACCGATGCGACCACGAGAAATGTCGTTCCGGGAACTGCGCCGGGAACTCCGCGTAATCGAGGCTGAAGAGAAGCTAGCGACAGCGCAACTCTATAGGCAACAAACGACATCGGTAGAGACCACAAAGTACGACCCCATCGACGCTCTCACCAAGGCCGTGGACGAGTTGGCCGTGAGACAGAAGCAGGCAATGGAACTCTTCCACCAAACTGTCGGAGACCAACATCGTCATTTGGCCGACATTGAGCGTCGACTGGTCGACATGACGGGACACAGAGTCGACACGTCGGGACATAGAGCCGACATGACAGGAAGCAGAGAGCGTGGTGAACGTCGAGGCAGACAGGGGCAGCCACCCGTCTGCTATACGTGCGGTCGACCCGGACATTTTGCCAACTCCTGCCCTCATTTAAACTAGTTGGATCTGCAGACGCAGGGCAGTCTGTGGGTGTGTATGAGCAAAGTAGCCCTACCACTTTGGAGAACACTAGTCAAGTTGGTGAGTCGATTCCTACAGTCGGTCCAGTTAACAGTGTTAATGTAGTGGTTTGCGGTCAACAATGTACTGCAATCTTAGATACGGGATCACAGGTCACGACGATCACGAGAGATTTTGTCAGACGCCATCCTCATCTACAAAAGCAGCAAACCCAGTCAACATCTGTTAGAATAGAAGGCGCCGGCGGTCAAGATGTACCTTATGAGGGCGTTATTCTGATAGACTTCGAGATTCTGGGAACAACATTGCGATCAGTACCAGCATTAGTAGTTTCAAGCATTGGACACGAAAGCCAAATTTCATGTTTAATAGGGACAAATGTTCTTCGCGCATCTCGCGACATGGTCCACTCCAAGTTTGGTAGAGACTTCATGCATAGAGTCAAGGATTTGTCCACCCCATGCTTCCTAGCATTTCGAGCCATGAATTGAGACGGCCTTGATCTCGCCGACAGTACTGGACTTGTTGGAACGGTTAGGTTTGGAGGACGGAAACCTTTGTTTATTCAACCAGGAGAGCGAATCGACGTCACGGCAAACACCCCCAAACATACCCAAGATCGCTGCTTTATGGCACTAGTTGAAGCGAATGACGAGTTGGATGGTATCAAAGTAGACACAGGTTTCGCCCTAGTTGAGGAAGGTCGGGTGACGATATCTGTGACCAATTTGTCGACAGAGGTGACGATATTGACGAGACACACACAACTTGGGACATTGGAGGTTGTGAGTCCATTGCATGAGAGTCAGACAACGCCAGATAGCCTACACAGCGAGGAGGATGAACCAATCGTGCCAGAGATATTGGTGAATATTTTCTCTCAAGAAGTGAACGACGACATCCCAGATTTGAAACTACCGACAGAGGAGCTATCGCCTGCGGAGATGAAGTTATTGGAGGAACTGATTCACAAGAATTCTGACGTATTTTCCAAAGGTCCGGAAGACTTTGGATGTACGGACACTATCGTGCACGACATACCTCTCATCGATCCTACCCCGTTTCGAATGCCTTACCGACGAATTTCGCCAAATGACTTTAAAGAAGTCAAGAGTCATTTGAATGAACTCCTGGAGGCCGGAATAGTCAAGCCAAGCAAACGTCCATTTGCGTCCCCGATCGTCATCGTAAGAAAGAAAGACGGTAGGATTAGACTATGTGTGGACTATAGGAAGCTGAACACGCGCACTGTACGTGATGCCTTCCCCCTTCCCAGGATTGACGAGTCGTTGGACACGCTTTCAAAAGCGAAGTACTTTACCAGTCTGGACCTAATGTCTGGGTACTTGCAAGTACAGATGGCGAAAGAAGATCAATCCAAAACAGCGTTCACAACCCCTATGGGCTTATATGAGTACACTCGAATGCCGTTTGGTTTAATGAACGCACCGGCTACGTTCCAGCGACTCATGAACACAGTGTTTGGGGACATGAATCTGAGTGAAGTATTGATCTATCTTGACGACGTCATAGTGTTCAGTTCTACCCTAGAGGAACATCTAGAAAGACTGGAACGTGTGTTTGCACGTCTACGTGATCATGGCCTGAAACTAAAGCCCTCAAAGTGCCACTTTCTGCGAAAAGAAGTGAAATATCTGGGTCACGTGGTTTCCGAGAAGGGCGTGGCGACTGATCCAGAGAAGATTATTGCAGTTCAGGAGTGGCCTCTACCTCAGACGACGAAGGATGTTCGCGGCTTTCTTGGCCTCACAGGATACTACAGACGCTTCATAAAGGAATATGCGAAGATCGCAAATCCACTTTTTGCTCTCGTAGGACACAAAGTTGGACCAGGCAAACAATCCGTCATCACACAGTTATGGACAAGAGACTGCCAGAACGCATTCGACACTCTTAAGGAAACAATTGTGTCGGCCCCAATCCTAGCGTACCCCAACTTCGAGCTGCCTTTCGTCATTCAAACCGACGCATCACTACGTGGCTTGGGAGCAGTGCTAGCCCAGATACAGGACGGGAAGGAGCGAGTGGTCGCATACGCCAGTCGGAGCTTGTCGCCGGGCGAGAGAAGATATCCGGCTCATAAGTTGGAATTCAAAGCACTACACTGGGCGGTGACGGTGAAGTTCAGAGATTACGTGTTAGGAAGGAGAGTAACTGCTGTTACCGACAACAACCCCCTAACATACGTCTTGGGAAAGGCTAAACTAGACGCTCATGGCCAACGTTGGGTAAATGACTTGGCTCAGTGTGACCTAGAAATCGAATATAGGTCAGGAAAGACAAATGACAACGCCGACAGTCTGTCACGACTTCCCCCAGAGCACGTGAGGAAAACCCTGGACCAAGCCGCATTGGGAAATGGCCGTCGAGAGGACGATATGAACACACCGCCGATAGAAACTCCCCAGGTGAACGTCATGCATGCTCACGATGACGAAGGAGAACAGGCGTCGACAATGATACCAGGAATGTCACATCACGATATCGCCCAGAGCCAGAGATATGACCCCATCACAAATCGTGTAATCGAACTACTCCAGACAGGTAAAAAGCCCACCTCGCGGCAGATGAGAAAGGAAAAGGTCGCCGTGAGGATGATACTTCGCCACTGGAACCGACTAGAGATGTGTGAAGAAGGAATGCTGTGGTATGTCAGACAAGATGATCGGAGGCTACTTGTTCTACCCAAGGGCATGAATAAAACTGCACTTCACAGGGCTCATCGAGATATGGGCCATCTGGGAATAGAACGGACTCTGGCACTCATGCAAGAAAGGTTTTTCTGCCTAGGTATGAAGTCCCTTGTTCAACAGTACATTACCCGATGTAGACGATGCACGGTGCGGAAGACAAAGCACTCGAAATCGAAACTCCGTTAATGCCAATCAGAAGTACCAGGCCGCTAGAGTTAGTCTGCCTTGACTTTGTGAGTCTAGAGTCATCACGAGGTGGGATAGAGAACATTCTCGTCATCACTGATCACTTTACTCGTCATGCACAAGCCTTCCCCACGAAGGATCAAACAGCGTCGACGGTTGCCAAGGCACTGTGGAGCAGATACATAGTGCACTATGGCATTCCGGAACGTATCCATAGTGACCAAGGACGTTGCTTTGAGGCCGCCCTTATTCGAGAGCTGTGCGATCTTCTCCACATAAGCAAGAGTAGGACAACGCCGTACCACCCACAAGGTAACGGAATGACGGAGAGATTCAACGGGACCTTGCTAAACATGTTGGGAACACTTCATCCTTCACAGAAACCCAACTGGAAGGATCACGTGGAGGCAATGACTCATGCCTACAATGCAACGAAGCACTCCTCGACACGTCATACCCCCTTCTCGATGATGTTTGGAAGAGAGCCCCGAATTCCCCTTGATCTCGTCACCGGAGATAGTGATGAGATAGAAGATGAGCCCCAGACCCCCTGTACGTACGTCGAGTCTCTCCAAGCAGCATTGAAAGAGGCATATCGCAGTGCCCAGGAAAACGCCGATGCTGCCCGTAAACGGATGAAGGAGTCCTACGACAGAACAGCGAGAGGTGCCCCATTCAACGTCGGTGATAAGGGGCTCAAGGCCCACAAAGCGATTATCGGAAGACAGAAACTCGTAGATAAATGGGATACGACACCTTACACTGTAACAAGGAAAATGTAGGGCCAGGACGTTTACGTGATACAAGAAGATGCAACGGGCAAAGAAAAGACTGTCCACCGCAATTTGCTCACGGCCTGCACATTTTTCGAAACAGACGACGACGTCGAAGACTATGCGGACATCGAAGAAGACGGTACAGAGGTAGCGGACAGCCGACGTCGATCTGCAAGAGACCACCGATCACCAAAGCGGTATGGTGACGAGCCCCTGCCCCCAAATTAAATGTCGCTGGTCATATTAAGGTTACTTTTCATAGGATCTATAATTAATTGTTGTACATTGTTGAGGACAACAATATTTCAAGTGCAGGTGGATTGATATGATATGGAAATTATAGTCGCTGACACAATTATTGTCATTCTTCTGTGTAAACTGATGTAACATAGCTATTGCGTGGTAATAATTTGTAATGATTGTTATTATTCTGTGTAACTGATGTCACGTAGCTAAATTGCGTGTGGATAATTTGTACACTTTTATAATCAATTGTGTTGCTAATATGTTTAATTTATGTCACATTCGAGAACATCTAGTGGTGACGACTTCTATATATGTTTTTTTAAATATTATTATTGAGTATATTATTGTTGATTATATTATTATTATTATTGAGTATATTATTGTTGATTATATTATTATTATTAAGTATATTATTGTTGATTATATTATTGTTGTTGAGTATATTATTGTTGAGTATATTATTGTTGAGTATATTATTATTCATTAGTGAGCATATTCAAGTGAGGTGACACACTATTTTGTATATTACTTTATTGTTGAGGACAACAATTATTCAAAGTGTGGGTGAGTGTTATAGCAACAAATGGACTTGTCCATTTTTATATTTATTTATTGAATGATTTACTTTATGATTTTTATTGTATACAGTTAGGCGTTGTTACGTCATTAATTTAGCTTTGTTACGTAACGCGCGTTTATGGGATATGCGCCGTGATTAAGCGTTTACGCAGTAAAATAATATTTGCGCTTATTAATAACAAATTTGTTCTTTTATAATCATTCCGATATTTTGCTGTAAAAAGAAGTGGGCGCAATTTCGAACAGACTCATAAATAAACTGAATCGTCAACTATCATCAACTTATCCATCTCATTTATGGGTAAGTTACTATAACTATTTACAATGTATTGATTTAATTGAAATGTTATGCATATCTAATGTTGAGAAAGATTTAGAAATGAAGTCATTATTTGTGATGATGTGTTTCTTTTACTTGAAACCTTTTACTTGTAAACATGTTCTTATTTACAAACGCATAATTACTTTGTTGGATGAAAATACCGCTTTGTAATATATTGTATGATTACCTGTTTATTGTGTGAATTTGTATGAAATTGATGTTGTAGATGAATGCCACAAAATACATTATCACAGTATATCATATTATTTATTATGTTTAGATTCGTCGCCGGCCATGAATTACAAATTCGAACACCGCATCATAGTTGCTGTGATCATATCATAGATTGACCTGGTGAGTCATGTCACGAGTATGCCTTGCTTTGTTTCAGCAATAATAGTATTACATCAACTTTTATTATTATAAACGCACATGAAATGGTTGTATCGAGATGATTATGATCTTCTGTATTGTATTGTGTCTATTTCAGCAATCGTATTATATCAATTGCTATCATACGCACGTGAAATGTTTATATTGTATAATTCTAATTGATTCTAAATGATGCATATTCTGTATTGTATTTTATGACTATGTGTCTACCTATCTATATGGTTAGTTATAATATGTATGATGTATATTGTTTAAATACTCTTTATCGTTTTTATTACTGTTTACAGCTTCTGCGAAGACAGTGTTGTGTTGTTGTGTTGTTGTGTTGTTGCTATTTTAAATTAAACTTTCAATTATTTTATAATAAGAAACAACTCTAATTAGTCTCGTTCTTTCCCACTCAATCTTTGTTACCTAGCCTTTAAGTTTAGTTAATTTGTCCTTCCATTATTTAGTTTATTTAAAGTGTAAATGCCCCTTCAAATACCGAGTAAACGTACGTGTTTCGTCGGTGACATATATAATAAACAAAAGTGGCCCTAATATCGAGCCTTGAGGGACACCATAATCTATATCCATTTCTGGCGAGGTTGAAGAATTAAAAAGCGTACTTATCCGACGACCAGTCAGATAGCTACTAAACCATGGCAAGCATTTGATACACCAATACTGGATAATTTATTCAATAAAATGGATGGCTTAACGGTATTGAATGCTTTTCGTAAATCAATGAAGACAGCACCAGTATACATTCCGCGATCTAGCGCGCTTAGCCAGTCGTCTGTGGCCTTCAATAATGTAATATCTAGTTTTCCCGCTCAATTTCGCGATTGTATCAATCGAATTGATAATAGGAGCAAACGAATTCGCGCGATTTGCGATCGCCGTACCAAAGCAGCATTCGAATTCGTAAATAGTCGTTCAAAATCACGTAGGAGCAAGTGAATTTGCACAAAGTGCATACCTTTTCATCAATGGTCATTCGAATTCGCGAAAGGCCGTTGACAGTTGGATGCACAGTCGCGAATTCGAATGCCCATAAATGAACTTCTGTGTCTATTCACGAAAGCGTGTGCGTATGCATGAATTCGCATGCACTTATTCGGAATTTGGAAGACCGATACCAACGATTACGCGGCAACGCGCGAATTCGAATGACCCTAAATGTATTCGATTGAAAAAAGTGCAAAATTGAGCGGGAAAACCTATAATAGTTGAGTGCTTGTTTACGTATATATTCTATAGAAGAAAAAACTCGCGAAAGTGATCGTGAAAAAGATTGAAAATGCTTCGTTTCACGGTAAATTATCTGTTCCGTAGTAAACACATGTTGTCAATACCATCACCCAAACATAATATGCTTATAAATGAAAGGTAACATCTTTAGTAGTCCATTCCATCAACAAGTTCAAAAAAATATGTTTCCAGGAAGAAAAACAAAACTAATTGGAAAACGCATCATTCTAAAGCACGCGTTCACGGGTCTGCATGTACATGATGTACGAGACTACTTTGTCCAGAGCGAACGTATCGTCCGGGATTCTATTGTCTCCAAACGTACGCGTGGATAGCATGGGCGCACTCGCAAATGTTTGGCCCGTACGGAACCAGGAAATGATAGTGGTTCCGTAAGTGGTGGTACTTAATTGCTTTGTTTATGAATTACATTACCCTTTGCGAAATGTTGAGTATCTATTTGATATCACAAAACGGTACCAAAACGTATAATTATGTGTTGTTCTTTGCCTGGTGGTCCCCTTTAAGTAATATGGTATGTCGTTCGATATTATTAAGTTTGGGAATGGAAATGTATACAGTCCTTTTATAATTCTCACTTTTCCGGACAATTTTCGGCGATTTCGCATCGATAAATTTGACTGTGCATTTTGCTGCAGAGTGAAATCAGTCAATGAGTGCAGTACAGTGATGATAAATGATGTAAATTCCTAAATTCACACGATGGGGTAGATAGACTGGGTTACTAATTGTGGCAAGTCCGTTTCAAATAATCCAGAAAATAGACAATTCCGTGGTTGAGCTCGTTTTATAAAACAGATAATACACGTTCTTAATTATCCTGCCTTGATGCAACACACTCGGCTTTGACAGATATACGCAACACACTTGGCTTTATTCGCCTCGTGCATTGTGTATACATCTGATAAAAGCCTCGAGTGCGTTGCATTTTACAATGCACTATAGAACGTGTATTATCTGTATAACATCAAATAAAAATAGAAACACAGGACAGGATATAACAATACAGAAAAAGAAAGCACGAAACAGGAAAGGTATATACAGTATGTATGATATTCAGCTGTGTATAGGAAGATCATTTAGAAGAAGGTAATGGAGAGGAGCGAGTTAAAAAATTTGCAGGGGCTTAGCTATGGTTACATGCCCCAACAAAATGTATGAGCCCCAGGTGCCCCTGGATAGCCTGCATCAGAGGGCTCGGGTTCGAATTTTCCAATTTTCTTTGCCCATGCCATTTATCAAAAATAACATTCTATACAGCTCTAAAATATTAATGCACAAACTCACGCATATTTACAATCATCAAAATTTAATTAAGCTTTACACAAAATATGCAATTGTTTTTCTAATCAAAATATAAGAAATATTTATATACCGTAGCTCAACCAGTAACGGATCACCAACCCAAATTGATGCATAAAGACGTTTATGACTATCGAATTGTTTGTTTTGTTCATAACAGGAAGAGTAATGTGCATCTTATATGAACGTTATCGGTTATCATCATCTTTTTAAAACGTGATAAACCTCAGTTACCATGGTTGATTATTGTGCAAAAGTGAGAAATTAGCCTTCAAAATAAATTTAGTATCATCTTGTGTTTAGATTTCAGATTTTAGATTTCAGATTTTCAAGAAAAAAAGAAAAGAAAAACAAATCGATATTTTATTAAGATGTTTAAAAAACAAAAATATGCCGACGGATCTGGAATGTATCCTTGATATACACAGCAAGAGGTCCTGGTGTACACTCCACAGCATTTTCGGGGTGTTTGGGTGCAGTTAAAGTTAAAGACCTTCCCGTGCCAATGTTGGCACATAAGGCGGCGCCTATCTCCGATTCATTAGCCCTAGGCCACACGTCTACTAAATGTAGCGAAAGCTACAGAAGGGGGCCAGTCCTCTGGTAACTCGTGTGATTAACTTTCCCTTCTCCATTTTATAAATGCCGAGTGCCTGGCCAGAAGGCAGTGGGTACCATTTTTAAAGTCTTTGGTATGACCCGGTCTGGGTTCGAACCCGGGACCTCCCGTGCATGAGGCGGACACACTAACCGCTAAGCCACCATGCTCGGTCTTGGGTGCAGGCTTATAGTTAAAAAAAGCAAATGTTAAAGGGGTAGTTCAGTTTTGGTATAGAAGGCGCTGCACAAAATAATGTTTCTGTGATGAAAAACTGAGTGTAAAATCTGAAAGAGCATACAATTTTAATGACAGAATAAACTTTATTTGATCAAAATCGGTTCAGAAACGGCTGAAATATCAATAAATATATCCCATTGGAATAATCTGGGGCCCAGATTTATTCGATGATTTTTTTTTAATTTAAAAAATGCTTACACTTTTTCACAAATTTTCAAAAGAGGTTTTTAAATAGTATTTTGATTATCTCTCTATTTAATCATTATTTCAAAAAACATCACATGCAAAGCTTTGTGTGAAAAATGCTTGAAACCAAATGCTTTTTTTAGAGCGCGTCCTCTTGTTTTGTAATGGCTCTTTTTGAATGATAACAGTTTTTTTACTTAGTCGTTCGTAATTTTCTATACCTTTCGAGCATGGGTGGAGTTGTTTGTCATTTTATTGTGCATGTTTTGGTTACTAAAGCTCAGCCTTACCCAAGCTGTACTACCCCTTTAATGTACATTTCAAGCAGAAATTCATTCTACCAGTAACGGATCACTCAATTTTCAAAACCTTAACAAAACAAAATGAACTATCATCGTTAATTTGTATTGCTCTAACAAATTTTATTTCACTCAAATCTGTGATATTTCTAACTTAAAAATATGAAATTATGTTTGTATTTTGGAATAGTCATGATTTTGTGTTATTTTGCTAACATTCTATAGGGATCATTGTAGTAGATTTCAAATCTGTATAATTAAAGAAGGAATCAAGTTTAAGAATTAAATTTTCAAATGAAGCCTGGTAAATGGATGTCACTGGTGAAGTGATGATCCGTTTCTGGTAGAGCGCAAGCCGCAAGCGGTTCGTAAAACGCGCAGCGACTTGCGTATTAGCGGCGGAATAAGTTATAATATACAACATTCATAATCTACACCATTTTATCTTTCCAACGATGTATGATAGTCCATGAACAAAAATTTGTCTTAGCAAGAAATTGTATGCACTGAAAAGTGATCCGTTACTGAATCGCCGCATTTCCCAAGTAACATGACTTTTGAATGATTTTTGCCATTTGATTCAAGTCAGTTGACTTGAGATAACAATATGTCTGCCTTTATATATTTCAAGCAATATAGTTCTAAATATCAGTAAAAAGACAAATATAATTTCACATTTGTAATAATGTGTAATAATTTGATTGTGAAATTGTAATAATTGCATTGTTACAATCAATTTAAGATTTTAAGCCTAATACTGCATTTTAGCATTGGCAGTATGAAATCGAACATTTCGGCATCAAATTTATACATTTATCATTTGAATTAGTATAACATTTGTGTTCAAAAAATCCAAATAAAGTGGTAAATATACAAACCCCCATTAATAAAACGCGTTGTACAACCAAGACAGGAGAATGTCACGGCCGTAACCAAAATCGTTGTTATGAATCGCATTTTTTCCTTTTAATTATTCCTCTGAATTATTTCAATAAATTATTTTGAAGACAAATCCGCAGTCTTGAAGTATAAGACCTCTATTCCGATATATCCATCATTATCTTGTCTGCGAGTTCTATATCCTTGCAAAATATATTCCAAGTACGTAAATTCCAAATCTTGGTCAAATCTCCAATGAAATGATCCGCTTGGTATACTGTAGTCGCAATGATGAATACAAGATATCTTCCTCTACATGCAAACGTCAAAAAGCGTGCATTGCTTCACTAATGAGAAATAAGATAAAGCTGTTTTATACAGATAATAATTTGCGCAAATTAAAAGAGCTTGTGTGTGTCTTACTGCTTCTGGTCTTCCTATTAATTGCGTCGCACAAACACGCAACGAGCGTCGGTAACTAATAATAATTTCTTAGCCTTTTGCCAAGGCCCAACATGGGCCCAACATCTAATTGTTATAAATGAGAGACTCCTATATAAGTCGAATAATGCGAGCTAAATGTGCAAATCTGAGTGGTTCAATTGTGCATATTTTCTGACTTTGCAATTAATTGTAACTTTGACAATCGATTGCAACTCTTTCCTCATCCGGGCCCTGGGTCATGTACGGTCGTGTTAATGTTCCATCTCCTGACATTCAGACGTAAAGTCTTGTTTAAAAGTTAGCAGTTACTAGGATAAGGACTTTAGACATTGATAGCGAAACATTTCAACAAACTTATATGACTGGAGCCCCTAAAAATAGTTGTTTCTGAATGTTGTACGAACAGTGTTAAAGATTCTTTGTTTTGTTTGTTTCTTATTATCAGGACTATAGCGTGGCTATATACACCCCGCCCCCGATTCCACTGAGTTAAGCCCGGCGCAGACAGAGCCGACTCGACCCGATCCGACTGGTTTTCAGTCAGGCTAGAGTCAGTTTCGCTCTGTCGGAGCCGATGCAACATGTTGAATCGGCCTCGAATGACCTCCGATTGGCACTTGACTGGACAAAACCGAATCCTGAAGCAGCGCATACTGAGTTAATCAGGCTGAAAACCAGTCGGATCTGGTCGAGTCGGCTCTGTCCGCGCCGGGCATAAGGGTCCACAGCCCAAACCCCACCCGCTTTCTGCGCTTGCCCCTGCTATTACACAGCACAACTTTACAGATACATGTAGTTAGGTATACCCATTCATAATAACAAATAACGTACGCTAAATTATGTTTTTTTAAATATAAATTTGATTTTCTTATTACCACCCTTTAGCAAAGTTTATGGTGGTCTCACTGAAAGAAGCGTCGGATAGAGACCGATTCTTTGGTGTATAGCCATAGGATACCCTTCGGCAACCCAGTGTTACCATGGACAAGTGTTCAGGCAGGACGCCATATACAATAAGTTGTGTTGAAGGAAACATAAAGAAAATCTAAATTATAATGTCCGTCGACTACCGCTATGTGCTATGTCTCCTTAATATTTGCTTTTTTGTTAATTATCTCTCGATCGCCAGATAAAGCGATGTTTATTTAGCAAGATACGCAATTATACTCTTATCATTGTTCGTTAACTTGGGAATAAACACGTCTTTAACATTATCCACGCGGCACACGTACTGTATGTATCAAAGTCAAAATCACAAACCTGCATCGATGATGTATAACACCATAAAGTATAGTGGTGTAACTAAAATAGAACAATAAACAATATATAAGCTCAGCGAACATTACACAATGCAGATCATCGCAATTTTCCTATACTTCAAAATGAAGATGCAAATTTGACGGTATGGTTATGTTTTGGTCAAGCATGGTGTACATATGGTGTTTAGGTGTTTTGCCCTTATATCATTATCATTCTTTTTTTAAGCATACAAATAACAAATGCTCGAAATAAATGATTATCTATCCCGACAATTAGATGAAACAGACCCCAAAATGAACTGATTTTGCCCAATTTATATGAATTATATGGTGTTTTTTAAAGGGATCTAGTAACTTTGTTGACATGTGCAAAAAGTGATGAATGGTTGATGCAATGTATATTGTTGTTATCTCATATGTCCACAGGGTATTGTGTGAAAACTTCAAGTCAAATGGACATTGCATGGCCAAGTAATGAGCGAAAATGCAAAGTGATATTCAATAACTCACTGCTCTCACTTTGTACACAGAAGAAAAACTCGCCCGGAGTTTTTCTTATCTGAATACTTCGATCGTACATATCTTTGTAACGAAAGGGAAATTTGAAAAACCGAAACCTGTCCCATGATTTTATTGTTAATACGAATACAACAAGGTATGAGGGAACTGCTAGAATGAAATTTTGTTGTTGAGGATTTGGACAATGTTACTAAGTCCCTTTAATGAGATGATGAAAAGCATTTTGCCCGAATATGAATATTGCCGTTTCTTTAAAAACTATATAATTATATCAGTTGATAAGGTATCAGCCCCGGCCACATTAACATGTGATTTGCATCATATTTCTTTAAAATTATGATGATATTTCTAGAATCTGTAAATGCACTACCCACGCTATAAACTGTCAATGTGTTTTTTATGAGATCAATGACAAACAATTGTATTTATTTCCCTGTAAAACAAAAACAGCAATATCATCGTCAATCGTCTCCACATAGACAGACTCACAACCGTTGGAACATAGTCACATGATCGAGTGCACGCGTATCACCGATGACGCGTATACATTATATAATCATTGAGATACGGGTATATGTCATACTAAGTTATCCCACCCTTTTTATACGCTTTTCTTCATCGCGTTTCTAGCCATGACATTTTGTGAAGAGTCTGTGAAAAATAATCTCGATTCAAATAAGGACATTATAATATAGGTTTTCCCATTCATTTTAACACTTTTGTCATTCAATTTCATTAATTCGTCATTCAAATTCGTCCCGAGGAACCACCAGAGCGGAAATCCCAACTTCAATTTCGTCTTTCGTCAATCAATTTAACACAATCACCACACAATTTAGTCATTAGGCACACATTTTCGTCAATTGCAAATCAAATTCGTCGGTCACAGTTGCTGAACACATAAAAGCGAAAGCAATTTCGTCAATTGGCACCCAATTTCGTCAAAACTCCGTTCAAATTCGTCCTATGTATTTAGGAGGTAATTTTCTGTTATAAATTGTCTTGATGTAATTGTTAAAGGGGTAGTTTAGTTTTGGTAGAGAGGGCGCTGCACATCACAATTTTTTTGTGAGGTAATGAAAAACTGAATGTCGAATTTGAGAGAACATGCAATTTTAATGGCAGAATAAACTTTATTTGGTCAAAATCGACCCAGAAACGGCTGAAATATCAATAAATATATCTGATCTTATAATTATTTGGGGCCCAAATAATTAGATGATTTTTAGAAATTTTTTTTTAAATGCTTGCACTTTTTGAAAAATTTTCAAAAGCGTTTTTTTTAAATAGTTGTTGATGATCTCGCTATTTAATCATTATATCAATAAAACACATGCATAATTTTGTATGAAAAATGGTTGAAATCAATGCCGTTTTAAAAAGCGCCCTCTTGTGTTTGAATGGCTCTTTTTGAATGATAACAGGCTTTTTACTTAGTCGTTTGTAATTTTGTATACCTTTCGAGCATGGTGGAGTTATAACTATTAGTTTATAATGTTGCTGTGCAGGTTTTAGCTACTTAAGTTCAGCCTTACCAAAACTAAACTACCCCTTTAAATTGTAACATTAATTATATAGGGGGTAACACACACACACACACATCCACACACATCCACACACACACACATACGTTTAAAACATATCTTCATTCAATTATATTTTTTTGTATAGAAATATATGTAATGTTGTTATGTTTTGTTTTATATATTTTGTAAGAGATTTGAAGTAAATCAAACTGGACTTTTTATTTATTTTGTTTCATCTTGATTTTGAAATAAAACAAACAAACAAACAAACAAACACACATCACACATCACACACACACACACACACACTGGTTTTCCTATCCCAACAAAGGGCTATACCACCTGACGAATTTGAATGACAAATTCACGAAATTGTTTGCACATTGTCGAAATTGAACTTAACATTCACCACCCGCTCAGTGGCCGAGACGAATTCCAATGACAATTGACGATTTTGAATGCGAAATATTTGAAATTGGTTGACCAATGACGAAAAAGAATGACCATTGACGAAATTGAAGTTGGGATTTACGCTCTGTTGGTTTCTCGGGACGAAATTGAATGACGAATTGATGAAATTGAATGACGATAGTGTTAAAATGAATGGGAAAACCTATAGTTATCCGTCGAGCTAGTCTTATCTCCGGGGCAAATACTATGCCTTCCGTTGCTTGGGAATGTATACCTAAATGAATAGGGGAAACACCGTGAAGGGTTCAACAATTAGTCCTGTCATTGGTGCAGCTACTGGGGGCACATGGGGGGGGGGGGGGCGGAGTGTGCTGTTACCGGGGGGGGGGGGGGACACAACATATACCGCAGTATGAACACACTGTGTAAACTTTGAAATTGATGTGATACACAGTGTGAGTAAACAAGTGTATACATTGTGAACGCAGGCAATAATTTCACACTGGGGATAGTGCACTCACAATGTGTTCATCAATGTGATCACAGTGTGATGCCGAAATAATGACAAAACAGTAACAAGCATTATAATAGGAAAATGTGCGAAAAGGGGGAAAAAGAAATACATAGGGTATGCCCCTTAAAATGTGCGTGCCATACATACATACATACATACACCCATACACACATACATACATACATACATACATACATACATGCATACACCCATACATGCATACACCCATACATACATACATAATTTAATTAACATACATTCATGCATAGAGCATGGATAATGCATGGGAGAGATATTTTGATAATCGTCTATTTAAAACAAAACATTACAGTTAGTCCCCTTCATGGAAGGCGAATGACCCTTTAACCAATTTACAAGAGGGAATGAACCTACATACAAATTAATATTAATGTAATCGTTTTGTTTATTCTGAATGTTTGTTTTAATTCATGTTTATGTATACGATAATAAGGGAACATGTTTCCATAAAAACCATAATAAAAGACGTGGATTATAAAACGTTCAAATAAGGACGGCAAAGATCTTAGACAGGATATCGACAACCTTAACATGACTAATAACCATCAAACTAATACATTCAATATTTTGAGATAATTATTTCTAGATTCTTCGTAAGAGTACGGTATCATGATCTCATAATGACTGTGAAAACTGTGAAAAGGGTAAGTACATGTTTTGGTTTAAAGGGCGTTTCAAGAAATAATTAATTTGTGAGGTAATGAAATACTAAGTGTTATATTTGGAAGAGCACATGATTTTAAGGGTAAAACAAACTCCTTTGACCATAATCGGTTCAGAAACAGCCGAATCAGTAATCCAATTTGAATAAATATGGGGCCACATTCCCCCACATTTTTCGACAATGTAATGGCTGCTTTTTAAATGATGACAGACTTATAACTAAGCCGTTTGTAAGTTGTTCTAAATATTAGATTGTAATGATATGGTGCAAGTTTTTGTTACTAAAATACAGTTTGACCAGAGCTGTTATATCCCTTTAATTTCAACACATAACATACATGTGGCACGTACGTGTGCCAATTTGATACATTTTTTTATTTAGTTTTTTTGCAAACACCTGCATAATTACTCGAAATTATAAACAGCTCATAAAAGCCTTTATTTTGTACTATAATATTTTGTGTACGAAACCCACGATAGAAGCGTCCTCACTGACGTCACAGTCAATAAGATAGGGCGCCAAATTTAAAAGAAATCGAAACTATTGTCGTTCCGTCCATTTTGGATAAACAGTCATAACATGTTGCTATTGTTTTTGACCGTTTATGATTATTATTTTATATCCATTTATTCCCCATTCTTAATTATCTTTATTCCGAAAAAAAACGACTTCAAAATTCAGGTTTCCTTAAAATCCTTGTCCTCCAAAGGGATAGTACAGTTGTGATAGAACTTAAGTTAACTTAAGTAGAACTTAAGTTTGTAAGTTAAAAAGCTGTTCATTCAACAATCAGCCGTTAACAACTCACAAGCTGGGGCTCTCTAAGACGTATTGACTTAAACAATTTTATATAAATACATTGTAGATGTGATATTTTGTTAAAATAATGATTCAATAAAGTCGTTAATAACTATTGAAAACCCTTTGTGGTATATTTTCTTAAATGAATAAATGTGGGTTCCACAATTGTATTTTATTTGGATAAACGTATTTATATATCAACTCTTTCTAAGCTGATTTTGATCAAATAATGTTTGTTTTGTCTTTAAAATCACGTTCTCTTCCAAATATACACTGAGTTTTCCATTACCTCACAAATTAATCATTTCTTTAAGCGCCCTTTAAACCAAAACTGTACTATACCTTTAACTACATGTATATTTTTTTCTTCAGAATATTACGAAATCCTTGCCCTCATCCGGTTTACGCCACTGATTTAAATAATTGCTTGAGTTGAAGATTGCAAATGTTGATTGTGAAATTAAAACACCTTTATTTGAGTTTGAACGACTAAATCTTGAAATTCGAACTTCACATTGTGCGTTTTATGACCAGTCGGGACGAATTCTATTGCAAAATGACGAATTCGAATGAGCCGATTCTGAATTTGAATGACAATTGATCAATTCGAATGGTAAATGACTAAATCGAATGTAGCAATTGCAGTTTCCTAAAGGCCCAGTCCCATACTGACGATTGTCACGGCGACTCGCAACGACCCGCAACGATTTACTTGAACGAATCGACTCGATTTAGCCACGATTTAACAACGAATTGGAAAGAATTATACGGCGACTCAAGACGAATATTCGTTCTTCGTCGTTGTTCGACGAGTCAGTCTGTCCTTCTTTTGTCCCTAACCATTGCAGTAGAAAAATCGTGTCAGAAAAAAAGTTGTGGTCCCATAGTGACGATTTTTACGGCGACTCGCAACGAATTATCATTCGTGGAGCAAATCGCTTGAGTCGTCGCGAGTCGTTGTTCTTCGTTGCGAGTCGTTGTAATTCGTTCTTCGAACCGTTGTGCATCGCGAAGAACGCCATGAATCGTGTTAGCACAACGAATGTTTTGGGACTGTTCAAAACTATCGCCATGTCGCGACGATTTCCTTTCATTCATTTTATGGAACAATAGGGCAGTGCCCCATATGAACAATCAGACTTGTTTGAGTCAGTTCTGGGCGTAGATCTGTCAATTCAACAGGGGGATGATCTATTAATTCACCCCCTCCCCCTCTCGTGATGATAGGTATTACGTAAGTCTTTACGCCTATGGTCAGTTCAAAAACGGAAAGCGGCGATCTTCACGACGAAGCGATACGAGTAGCAACGAATTGCAACGATGTGGAACGAACAGTGTTAAAGATTCTTTGTTTTTGTTACGTATTCTTATCATCGTGGCTTCAGATTCCCCCACTAAAAGTATTTGGCTCTGATACCCCACTAAAGCATGGCTATATACAACTTGCCCCCCCCCCCCTCCCCGGCCCCCATATTTCCCTAAGTAATGGTCCACAGCCCCATCACGCCCCCTTTTTGCCTCTGCTATTACACAGCACAACTTAACAGATAAATAGGTATACCCATGCATGATAATTAAAAAAACGACTTTAAATTATGGGGTTTCCTTGTATAAATTTGATTTTCGTATTACCACCCTTTAGATGTTTAGCAAAGTTTGATGTGGTCTCACTGAAGCAACCGTCGGATAGAGACCAATTCTTCGGTGTATAGGATACCTTTCGGGAACCCAGTGTTATCATGGAAAATTGTCCAGGAAGCCATATACAATAAATTGTGTTGAAGGGAACATAAAGAAAATTATACCAAACGCTTTACGATTGTTCCATCTAAATTATTATGTCAGTCGACTACAGCTATGTGCTATGTCTCCTTAGTATTTGTTTTTTTCGTTAATAATCTCTCGCCAGATAAAGTGATGTTTATTTAGCAAGATACGTAATTAACGCATAATATATAACACACCCAAGAAATACCGCGTAATACTCTTATCATTGTTCGTTCACTTGGGAATAGACATTTCTTTAAATTATCCACGCGGCACACGTACTGTATGTATCAAAGTCAAAATCACAGACTTGCATCATCGCCAATAAAACAATGATCGTATAACACCATAAAGTATAGCGGTGTAACAAAAATAGAACAATAAACAATATATAACCTCAGCGAAAATTATACAATGTAAATCAGAGACAATTATGACAATTATGCAGATCATTGCAATTTTCCTATACTTCGAAACAGATGATGCAGATTTGACGGTATGGTTATTTTTTGGTCAAGCATGGCGTACATATGGGGGCCTACGTGTTTTGCCCTTATATCATTACCATTTCTTTTTAAGAATACATAATAAACTAGAATTGTAATACTTGTTTAGAACAAGTATAGGTGGGCTGGTCGAACTAAAATTAAAGACATAATCAAGGGCTCATTTGAGATAGCTTATTGTCTCAGCTACAACATACTCGAAGTTCAGCGTAAACGAAGCTAAAACGAAGAAGATATTGGTCGCGAAAGACGGGAATGTAGAATCCAGTTTTGAAAAAAAGTCATGTCCCATAGAGAATACACGCAAAATGTGAAAAAATGACATACCTCCTTAAATCGCAAAAATACGCCATGATGCCTTTGTCAAAATGAAAAATCGTGATCATCACATTTGTAGAGAATTGTCTCAGATAGAACATATCAAAATTTGGAAGAAAATCGATCAATATTTACAGAGATACAATAAATTTTCCAAAAATATGCTGACGTCATAATATGCAAATTGAAATTTTGAGTTCGGAGGCCATTATGATGACGCCATGAGTTAATTGAGGGTCAAATGAGACATGAAATCATATCTCCGACTCATAATCTATCCAAATATGAAAAAAAAACTTGGGAGTTCCCATCCATTCTGAAGAGTTCAAATGAATTTTGTATAGGCATGTTTTTGCCCATATATGCTATGTATTACAAGAGCTCGCGCGCACGGACATGTTTCTTGAACGGAAGCTCATTGCGTTTTTACTAGTCAGAAAAAGGTGAACAAGGTATCAAAATGCTTGGAAAGATGGGCTTAATATGATAACAGAGAAAATTCGGCGATTCTATGTTGCAAAATGCCAGTACGCGCGAAAACGCGCGCGCATGCGCGTGTGCGCGTTTTTTTCATAAAATGCTTAAAATGGCCTAAAACGTATCCAAAATGAATTTGCGACGATTTTGAACATTTTAAAATTTTGCGCGCGCGCTGACGCGCGCACGTACGCATGCGCGCGCGTTTTTTGACCTGAAATTGACCGGAAGGATATTGACCTTGATCATGATAAATATGAATGAGAAACAACTTTTCGTTATGAAGATATGATCATGAGAAGATATTCAGAAAATTTTACTAAATGGCGCCTAGATGACGTCATCAGTCAAGGTCAGGGTTCAAAACCTTATTTTGCTTTGTCCATATGCCTATATATATGTGTGCCAAATTTCAAGGCACTTGATTGAGCCATTTTCAAGTTATCTTGCTAACAAAAAAGTGATTGGAAATAAGAAAAATAAACTAGAATTGTAATACTTGTTTAGAACAAGTATAGGTGGGCTGGTCGAACTAAAATTAAAGACATAATCAAGGGCTCATTTGAGATAGCTTATTGTCTCAGCTACAACATACTCGAAGTTCAGCGTAAACGAAGCTAAAACGAAGAAGATATTGGTCGCGAAAGACGGGAATGTAGAATCCAGTTTTGAAAAAAAGTCATGTCCCATAGAGAATACACGCAAAATGTGAAAAAATGACATACCTCCTTAAATCGCAAAAATACGCCATGATGCCTTTGTCAAAATGAAAAATCGTGATCATCACATTTGTAGAGAATTGTCTCAGATAGAACATATCAAAATTTGGAAGAAAATCGATCAATATTTACAGAGATACAATAAATTTTCCAAAAATATGCCGACGTCATAATATGCAAATTGAAATTTTGAGTTCGGAGGCCATTATGATGACGCCATGAGTTAATTGAGGGTCAAATGAGACATGAAATCATATCTCCGACTCATAATCTATCCAAATATGAAAAAAAACTTGGGAGTACCCATCCATTCTGAAGAGTTACAATGAATTTTGTATAGGCATGTTTTTGCCCATATATGCTATGTATTACAAGAGCTCGCGCGCACGGACATGTTTCTTGAACGGAAGCTCATTGCGTTTTTACTAGTCAGAAAAAGGTGAACAAGGTATCAAAATGCTTGGAAAGATGGGCTAAATATGATAACAGAGAAAATTCGGCGATTCTATGTTGCAAAATGCCAGTACGCGCGAAAACGCGCGCGCATGCGCGTGTGCGCGTTTTTTCGTAAAATGCTTAAAATGGCCTAAAACGTATCCAAAATGAATTTGCGACGATTTTGAACATTTTAAAATTTTGCGCGCGCGCTGACGCGCGCACGTACGCATGCGCGCGCGTTTTTTGACCTGAAATTGACCGGACGGATATTGACCTTGATCATGATAAATATGAATGAGAAACAACTTTTCGTTATGAAGATATGATCATGAGAAGATATTCAGAAAATTTTACAAAATGGCGCCTAGATGACGTCATCAGTCAAGGTCAGGGTTCAAAACCTTATTTTGCTTTGTCCATATGCCTATATATATGTGTGCCAAAATTCAAGGCACTTGATTGAGCCATTTTCAAGTTATCTTGCTCACAAAAAAGTGAGTGGAAATAAGAAAAATAAAGAATAACTAGAATTGTAATACTTGTTTAGAACAAGTATAGGTGGGCTGGTCGAACTAAAATTAAAGACATAATCAAGGGCTCATTTGAGAAAGCTTATTGTCTCAGCTACAACATACTCGAAGTTCAGCGTAAACGAAGCTAAAACGAAGAAGATATTGGTCGCGAAAGACGGGAATGTAGAATCCAGTTTTGAAAAAAAGTCATGTCCCATAGAGAATACACGCAAAATGTTAAAAAATGACATGCCCCCTTAAATCGCAAAAATACGCCATGATGCCTTTGTCAAAATGAAAAATCGTGATCATCACATTTGTAGAGAATTGTCTCAGATAGAACATATCAAAATTTGGAAGAAAATCGATCAATATTTACAGAGATACAATAAATTTTCCAAAAATATGCTGACGTCATAATATGCAAATTGAAATTTTGAGTTCGGAGGCCATTATGATGACGCCATGAGTAAATTGAGGGTCAAATGAGACATGAAATCATATCTCCGACTCATAATCTATCCAAATATGAAAACAAACTTCGGAGTTCCCATCCATTCTGAAGAGTTACAATGAATTTTGTATAGGCATGTTTTTGCCCATATATGCTATGTATTACAAGAGCTCGCGCGCACGGACATGTTTCTTGAACGGAAGCTCATTGCGTTTTTACTAGTCAGAAAAAGGTGAACAAGGTATCAAAATGCTTGGAAAGATGGGCTAAATATGATAACAGAGAAAATTCGGCGATTCTATGTTGCAAAATGCCAGTACGCGCGAAAACGCGCGCGCATGCGCGTGTGCGCGTTTTTTTGTAAAATGCTTAAAATGGCCTAAAACGTATCCAAAATGAATTTTCGACGATTTTGAACATTTTAAAATTTTGCGCGCGCGCTGACGCGCGCACGTACGCATGCGCGCGCGTTTTTTGACCTGAAATTGACCGGACGGATATTGACCTTGATCATGATAAATATGAATGAGAAACAACTTTTCGTTATGAAGATATGATCATGAGAAGATATTCAGAAAATTTTACAAAATGGCGCCTAGATGACGTCATCAGTCAAGGTCAGGGTTCAAAACCTTATTTTGCTTTGTCCATATGCCTATATATATGTGTGCCAAATTTCAAGGCACTTGATTGAGCCATTTTCAAGTTATCTTGCTAACAAAAAAGTGATTGGAAATAAGAAAAATAAAGAATAATAATAATAACTAGAATTGTAATACTTGTTTAGAACAAGTATAGGTGGGCTGGTCGAACTAAAATTAAAGACATAATCAAGGGCTCATTTGAGATAGCTTATTGTCTCAGCTACAACATACTCGAAGTTCAGCGTAAACGAAGCTAAAACGAAGAAGATATTGGTCGCGAAAGACGGGAATGTAGAATCCAGTTTTGAAAAAAAGTCATGTCCCATAGAGAATACACGCAAAATGTTAAAAAATGACATGCCTCCTTAAATCGCAAAAATACGCCATGATGCCTTTGTCAAAATGAAAAATCGTGGTTATTACATTTGTAGAAAATTGTCTGAGCTAGAACATATCAAAATTTGGAAGAAAATCGATCAACATTTACAGAGATACAATCAATTTTCCAAAAATATGCTGACGTCATAATATGCTAATTGAAATTTTGAGTTGGAAGGCCGTTATGATGACGCCATGTGTTAATTGAGGGTCAAATGAGACATGAAATCATATCTCCGACTCATAATCTATCTAAATATGAAAAAAAATTGGGAGTTCCCATCCATTCTGAAGAGTTAGAATGAATTTTGTATAGGCATGTTTTTGCCTATATATGCTATGTATTACAAGAGCTCGCGCGCACGGACATGTTTCTTGAACGGAAGCTCATTGCGTTTTTACTAGTCAGAAAAAGGTGAACAAGGTATCAAAATGCTTGGAAAGATGGGCTAAATATGATAACAGAGAAAATTCGGCGATTCTATGTTGCAAAATGCCAGTACGCGCGAAAACGCGCGCGCATGCGCGTGTGCGCGTTTTTTCGTAAAATGCTTAAAATGGCCTAAAACGTATCCAAAATGAATTTGCGACGATTTTGAACATTTTAAAATTTTGCGCGCGCGCTGACGCGCGCACGTACGCATGCGCGCGCGTTTTTTGACCTAAAAATTGACCGGACGGATATTGACCTTGATCATGATAAATATGAATGAGAAACAACTTTTCGTTATGAAGATATGATCATGAGAAGATATTCAGAAAATTTTACAAAATGGCGCCTAGATGACGTCATCAGTCAAGGTCAGGGTTCAAAACCTTATTTTGCTTTGTCCATATGCCTATATATATGTGTGCCAAATTTCAAGGCACTTGATTGAGCCATTTTCAAGTTATCTTGGTAACAAAAAAGTGATTGGAAATAAGAAAAATAAAGAATAATAATAACTAGAATTGTAATACTTGTTTAGAACAAGTATAGGTGGGCTGGTCGAACTAAAATTAAAGACATAATCAAGGGCTCATTTGAGATAGCTTATTGTCTCAGCTACAACATACTCGAAGTTCAGCGTAAACGAAGCTAAAACGAAGAAGATATTGGTCGCGAAAGACGGGAATGTAGAATCCAGTTTTGAAAAAAAGTCATGTCCCATAGAGAATACACGCAAAATGTTAAAAAATGACATGCCTCCTTAAATCGCAAAAATACGCCATGATGCCTTTGTCAAAATGAAAAATCGTGGTTATTATATTTGTAGAAAATTGTCTGAGCTAGAACATATCAAAATTTGGAAGAAAATCGATCAACATTTACAGAGATACAATCAATTTTCCAAAAATATGCTGACGTCATAATATGCAAATTGAAATTTTGAGTTCGGAGGCCATTATGATGACGCCATGAGTTAATTGAGGGTCAAATGAGACATGAAATCATATCTCCGACTCATAATCTATCCAAATATGAAAAAAAACTTGGGAGTTCCCATCCATTCTGAAGAGTTACAATGAATTTTGTATAGGCATGTTTTTGCCCATATATGCTATGTATTACAAGAGCTCGCGCGCACGGACATGTTTTTTGAACGGAAGCTCATTGCGTTTTTACTAGTCAGAAAAAGGTGAACAAGGTATCAAAATGCTTGGAAAGATGGGCTAAATATGATAACAGAGAAAATTCGGCGATTCTATGTTGCAAAATGCCAGTACGCGCGAAAACGCGCGCGCATGCGCGTGTGCGCGTTTTTTCGTAAAATGCTTAAAATGGCCTAAAACGTATCCAAAATGAATTTGCGACGATTTTGAACATTTTAAAATTTTGCGCGCGCGCTGACGCGCGCACGTACGCATGCGCGCGCGTTTTTTGACCTGAAATTGACCGGACGGATATTGACCTTGATCATGATAAATATGAATGAGAAACAACTTTTCGTTATGAAGATATGATCATGAGAAGATATTCAGAAAATTTTACAAAATGGCGCCTAGATGACGTCATCAGTCAAGGTCAGGGTTCAAAACCTTATTTTGCTTTGTCCATATGCCTATATATATGTGTGCCAAATTTCAAGGCACTTGATTGAGCCATTTTCAAGTTATCGTGGTAACAAAAAAGTGATTGGAAATAAGAAAAATAAAGAATAATAAAGGCAATTCTAACGAAATTATGAGGTGGTCTGTATGATGTACAGCCCACCTAATAAACTAGAATTGTAATACTTGTTTAGAACACTAGCAAATTACCCGTCACCAGATCTTTGAGTAAGATAATGTTGTATGTTGTATATTTGTATTTCGTTATTTTTTGTATCTATCCTGTAAAAAACATT